>PVLD010000787.1:0-247401 GCA_004027595.1 Dinomys branickii
AAAGAACAAGAAAACAAGTCTGGGTGCTCTTATAGGAAGCAGTCAACTTAAATATATTAAAATATATCTCATGAATTTGAATCAAATAACGGAAAGATGTAAGTTTCCATTCATGCCAAGATTGGCCATCTATGGCATGTGCAGTATATTTATTCATCAGGGTGCTCTAAAAATCAGAACCAATGGGAGATTATAGGTACATAGACAGAGTTACTCTAAGGAACTGTCTCACAGTGATCAAGGAGACTGACATGTCTTGGGATCCACGCAGTGAGTCAGCAAACAGAAGACGCTAGAGAGCTGAAGGTGTAATTCCAGTATGAGCCTGAATGAAGGATTCTGATCACCACTCTCCAGGCCTAAGCAGAGACTACTTCAAATCCTTTACCCTGCTGTGCCTGTACACCTGCTGGTGTATCATCATGGGACAATAAGGCCCAGGAAGCACAGCTGTGCCCTGTAATCCCAATCACTGTTCAGCCCTGCTCTTGACGAACAACAGGCAACTCCTTGTACATCCTCAAGCCAGGTCCGAGGCAGATGGCCACTGCTCCTTTGTACTGAACTCCCCACCACCCGACAGTCCCTTTGTGACTTTCCCTCCACAGCGCTCCTTTCGTTGTGCTTGTGACCCTATAAAGACCTTATGCTGTAGGAGAGTTGCTGGTCTGGTCTAAGCGCCAGAGCGGTCTGTCTGGGTTTGCTCTGAAACAAACCTTTCCCGGCAAGCTCTGCCCCTGCTCTTTTCCTTTCCACCCGAACACGGGAGGCCTGAGAGCCAGGAAAACGAGTGATGATATAGTTTTATTCTAAAGTCCAGCAAGCACATGAGCCTGAATTTGAAGACAAGCCAATGAGACATATTTGAAGGCAAACAAGAAAACCTTGGAGAGGGGGGCATAAACCTTCTTGTTCTATTCAGGTCTTCAACTAATTTAAGGGGATTCTGTGGGGGACAATTTGGTTTACTCAGTTCACCAATTTAAATGTCAGTCTCACCCAAAAGCACCTCCAGAATAATATTTGACAGAATATTTGGGCCTCCTGCAGCCGAGCTGAGTTGACACACTACCCCACCATGACACTGGAGAAGGCCCATGTCTGTGTGTGATACTGGGTGTGGAGGGCTGTGAGCAGTCCTGTTTCAGTAGTAGCAAAAGGGAGTCAAGAGTTTGAAACACACATTACAAAAGTGTCATATGAAGCCACTCCTTTGAGTATAGCAAATCACAGGACAAGTCTAACACTGGGTCACAGAATTATAGGTATTTGTCAATTGAGTTAAATTTGTATTAATAGCAATGTTGTTTTGAGAGTGAGGACTTACAAGCCGGGGGGAGCCTCATTAATAGCATCACCATATTGAGTGAAAGATCACAATAAATTTCCAAACGAGTACACAGTGCTTGGATCATATTTAAATGCCAGGACTGTGTGTCTTAGATTGAGCCGCCCTCTATGTCCCTGGTTCCATCTTCCTCTCTCTGCTGGGCAGCATCCTCCAGGTTCCTGGGAGGTGCATGTAAACAAGGAAGTGAGCGCAGAGTTACCGGCATCCCCTAGGGCTGATGGCTTCAAGGGAATGGAGTTTTCTTTGATGTGCTGTTTTTCCTCTTTTGCCAGCTGAATTCAGAGGCCGGGGTGGAAGCCTCAAGAATGGAAGGCATCTAGTGCAGGGCTTGCCCACCGCACTTCCTGTGATGACAGAAATGTTCTGCACCTACCCTGCCACATGGAGCTTGAAATGTGACCACTAGGAGTGAACAGTTGAAGTTCTAATTTTTAAAAACCCAATTAATTTAAATGGCTACTATATTGAGCAGATCAGCTGTAGAGAATGAAGAGTCCTTCCCTAGGAGAAGAAGTCTGGGTCCCTGAATGACACTCCGAAGAAAGCAGCCCACAGTCATGTACTGGCATGGTTATGATGTGAGGCCCCTAAGACCGGGGGCATCCTTACAGCATCAAGCTGACCTTGACAAGTGGCCTGCAATGGCAGTGAAGCCCCTGCAGCATTCAGAAATCTCCCAGGGACACACAGCCAATCTGGGTGTCTGCCGTAACATCATGTACATATTTGCTATGAAATATTGCACAGAAAAGTTCCCGTGTATGTTTTTCACCAATACCCAATGAAATGAAAGGAACTGAAGTTGCTCATCTATGTCGTGCTACATAGGACAGTGACCCTAGAAATTGACTGGGGATGCAGCTCAAAGACTAAGCACACACCTAGCATGCGCCAAGTCCTAGGTTCAATCTTCAGCTCTGCAGAAAAGAGTTTAATTCCAGTATTTTAACTTACTCAATGTTGTCATCTAAGAAACATAATGCTTCATGTTGCATTACTATCTCATTCCACTTAAATTCCATCTTAAGGTCAAAATTCAAGGCATGTAGTTTATTAAAACTCTGAGACTCCTGAAATCTAAACAGAACTCAGAATACGCACACACAAAAAATAAAAAATTAAAATCTTCAGACTATAATCTTACAATTTATGTACACTCAATTGTTCTTTCATTTGATAAGAGTATTGACAATAATTTTACTGACTGATGACAATCTAGACATTGACACAATCTCTTTTAATATCATTTTATTTTCATGTATTACAAAGTTTAACTGTCTTCTGACTTTCCCACAGCTGAATTTCAAACTATAAAATAAAGAAGTCCAATGAAATGGGAAATAAATTTTAGTGCTACTTATGTAGCAATAAAGAGAAAAACATGTCAAACACTCCCCAAACCAGCCTACTCTCTTCCTGCTCCCCATTGCAGTTCCAAAGGGGTGAGGAGTGAACCTGTAAAGGAAAGCGATGTCTGCAGAAACTTAGCATTTTCTGCACATTTTAGTTCAGAATACAGCTGAGAGAGATTTTTAATAGGTAAGAAATGCAAAAGTTGAAAACTTAGAAATGTCCTTTTATTCTACATCCTGTGAAGCAGTCTGTGAGTTATATAACTACCTTCTTAAAAGTCAGTTAAACTCACTAACAATTTAGAAAAAGATCCCAAAGGTAACAGCAGGAAACTTCGACATTCCTGACAACACTGTGAAAAAGAGGATATTATAATGTTGAGTTGTCAGCGACTCAAAAGAATTAGACTCTGAATATGCATTTCACTGGTATTTTCCTTGTAATGTGTGCATAGGCGAGATGTATGGCCAGAAAAAGATCAACTAAATAAGCCCAACACCTGCACTTGCAATAAATACAAGAACAAATTCAAATAAGGAAGGATGGAGGCATGGTTTATTTAGCATTTTTGTTTGTAGTAATCATTATAGTGACTCTTTTCTTGGAAATTAGTGTAAAGTGGAAGACTTAAAGTTAAATTATGTTTCCTTGTAATTTTATGATTTACTTTTCTAATCTTGAGACCTCTTCGATCAGTTTGACTGTTGTGGTTATTTTTAAATGTGTCTACAAGTTCTTCCCTACTCCTCCCTTCATACAGTGGAGCTAAATTCACTTTTGAGTGATGGCTCTACTTGGTGATTGGCCTCTCTGCATGGAGTGTAGCAGAAGTCAGCTTGGTGCTGTGCAGGACTAAATGATAAAAGATGCTGTGGATTCTCCTTGTCCTCTCTCTCCTTTGGATTGCTTGGCTAGGGAGACTCTGCTGTGCTGTGAGAACATTCCAGCAATCCTTCAGAAAGGTCCCTGTGTTGAGGGGTAAGGGCTTCATGCCAGCAACCATCAAGGACCAGCATGCCTCCTGCCAGCAGTTAGTTTTGCATAGTGTTGGGAGTCAGTCTTCCTTTCCAAGCCTTAGATTGCCAGTGTCTTGTCCTCATCCTGGCCAGTGCTTGAGAGTAACTGTGAGCGATGCTGAACCAGCCCACCCACATCTGAGAGATGGTTTCCCAATTCCTGATCCTCAAAAGTATCATAAGCGAATACATGTTTGTTTTTCTTCAAGCAGCTAAATTCGGAAATAACTCTTTACAACAATAAATTATAAATGTAACCATTTTTATTACCTTTATACCAAAACAGAGGAAAGAAAAGTAATTTACTTCATTAAAATGACTTATGCTTCAAAGCATTTGGCTAGTTTTTATACAGATATATTGTATCTACAAAAGTGAGTGTCACGGTTCAATCTTCAGCCAAGAAATATATCGTACCTGATGTAAACCTTCTGCTTCTTGTTGCATGAAAGCCTAAATCTGCATAACTCTTTCTGGCAAAAACTTCATGTAAAATACTCCCTTTTGTTTCACTGGTATTTTGTATCTTTATCACATGATTTGCATCTTGTAAAGTAAAATATTCCATTACTCCTTCCAAAAATTCATACACTGCCTTCCGGAGCATGCGCTGAGCTCTTTATTGGCTTCATAACCGGGGCTGTGCCCCTTTCTCAGTTTTTCCCTGTAAAACGAGTGGGAAAGCGAGAGCTCAGACCGTCCTCTCCGGCCAAGGATACACGGTGCTCCGCTGAGCGGTTCATGCCTCCTGGTCATCTCACATCCCCAACATGGCTAAGCCAGGAAGACACTAAGGGTGGCAGCAATAGCAATAAAATTCATGATGGCCATACCACTCACCGTCCTAGTAAAAGCTGTCACAGCTCAATTTGGAAAGAACCCTCCGACAGAAGGTGGAACGGAAGATGCAGCGCCCCAGCAACCCTACCAGGAACGGTTGTCATTCTCAGTCAACCCCTCTCCTCCTGTCTGATTGTTGCCTGACTAGAATCAATCTGGAGATACATATTCAGCCAAAATCTATGGATACTGAAGCCAAAACGACATCCGCGGAGCAAAAATGTTAATGGGCAGCAGGTGTTTCCTGGAATCTGAATGAGAAGGTAAAGTCTTCATCAACTGTAGAGTGAAGACAGAGACAGTAGGCACTAAAATATAACTGGGCTGTTAGAGGCTGCAGGGACCTAAAGAGCAACTAGATCACCTATTAGAATCCTTTGGCTCAGAGAAGGCAAGTGACTGATTCCATGCCACAAGTGGTGATTTCCCTTAAGGACATGAGTTCCCAGATTTCTGGTACATTTTTCTACACCATAGCAATTTCTCTAAGGTTTCCTGTATAATTAGTCTATAAAATATGGATGTGGAAATACATACTAATCTTGGGATGCAGGTAGCTCCGAAGAGTTTGGGATCAAAAAGGTGTAACAAGCGTCCATTGTTTCATCAATACATGTTAAGGAAAAACGAGATTCAGAACACATGCTTAAATATCACAGTGTCTCATATGAGAACGCCGAAGTATAAGTGAAGACCAAAATAAAAGGTAACAGGAAGTAAGGAGACAGATCTTTCTCAAAGGAGAAGTGGGTCAAGAGATGGATGGAGGGGTGGGGAAGGAGAGCGGAAGTGGATGAGAGATGAAGAAAAGGAATTAAGATGTGTCATGTTTACACACCAACTCCACGCAAGGAGGGCAAGCACTGTGCACTGCAGACACGCAGAAATGGAAAAGAAATAGAAGATCAAGAGACAGAGGGAGAAGGGAGGGAGAGAGAGGAGGGGAAGTGGATAAATGAGAGGAATTCAGATGTGTTACGTACGTGTACCAGTTCCCCACGAGGAATGGAAACATTCTGTAGCACAGCATGTATTAATAAAACCAAACAAATGAACACAAAGGAAGAAACAGTGTTTTAAACCCTCTTTCTACTTAGGAGGTTTAGTTTTCTCCAGAGTGTTCTCTATACTTTTCTCTGTATTGTAAATAGCTCTTGCAACCAACCAAATATTGTTAGATATCACAAGGGTTTGCCTACACCAGACCCACAGCCCATCTCTCCTCCTCCAGTGCAGCCTCTGATTAAGTTCGCACTGCTTTGAAGATATGCAGAGTCATGACATATACAGGTTTTCATATTGTTAGGGTTTTTTGATTATTTAAACATCACATCTTGCAAACTTGGCCATTTCTTCCCTCACTCTTTTTAATGACTTCAAAATACTCCATTGAATTAATGTGTACCCACTTCATCAGTCAATACTATCTGAGGCTTTCCTACTCAAACTGTGATCTACAGGCCAGCAACTTCCAGGTCACCTGTGAGAGTATTAGAAATGCATAATCTTCATAGTCATAAGATCTCAAAAGGATTTCTATAAAACCAAAATTTGAACAGGGCTGACAAAAATAACAGTAGAACATATCAGTGATGTCACTTGAAACAAACCAGAATGTTTACATTGCATACATATTTATAAAAACAATTTTCAGTAAATATTCCACATAACATGGCCTAAAGTAGTTTCTGTAAGAAACTCAAGTATAATGAGCTTATTGAATGGCCAGAAAGTGAATGCAAGATAAGTGAGTGGAAAAGGATTAAGAGATAATTACTGAAATTTCTTCTACTGAGTGTGTGTTTGGCTTAACAGGCTTTTCCCCAACAGACTTCACTGAGTCAGTTATAAATGGCACAGGCAATTATAAAATTCTCATGTGTCTCCACAACGCCACATAACTAAGCATGTAAAACACTGTCCAGCACAGGGGAGAAAATCTCCAAAGAAAGTAAGTTACATGAGGCCTGTTATATTTGCTTCACAAATTAAAATGCTGTGTTAACACAAATAGGACCACAGCAATCTTCCCTGGTGAGGCATCAAATCCTAAAGTAAGGAAAAGCCCTTCATACGCTTTGTGCTTCAAAAGGGTAATATATACTTAAGTGACTTCATTTTCGCTAGGCCGGTGGTACTTTTTAAGGGTCAGTCCATTTCATCTAAGTCCTCAAATGTGCAGGCAAAGAGCTTTCCATCTTTTATCACCCTTTTTGTTGTCAGTAGGATCAGTAGTTATGGGACTCTTTCATCTCTGATATTATAGTTTGTCTTTTCTGGGTTAGACCGGCTAAAGGGTTAGCTGTTGGTTTTTAAAGGAAAGAAAATAATAAATGTTTAAAGTATACTCCTACTTTCATTCAAATGCTTGACTGAAAAGGTCTCCTTTTCAAAATGAAATATGAACTTTTAAATAATTTTAAATTTCTATACCCTGATTAATAAAAATTATATATGAGAAAAAACAGAATTAGCATATAAATTTGCTTTTTTCATAGTTTTGCAAGGCAATTATATCATTCAGTGGTGCCATTTAAGAGAATGCATGCATATGAAAATCTCTACCATGCCTGTATAAAATAGAAGCGTTTCCAAACATCGCAACACCTATATAAGATATTACATGGTGATTTATTAACATTTAAATGTCCTTTCAAGTAAGATACAATAGCATTTCCAAAAATAGAAAGTCTATTTGAATACAGATTTTGATAGAATGTGAATAGGCGAAGTGCATGGCATGGGTAAATGCCAAACCAGTGGAAAACTTCAGCCCACTTCCTAAACTTTTTATTTTGGCTGATTAAATACAAGTACACTGAAATAGAATGCTATTTGGCATTAAATTCCTTCTTTTGTAAACAAAATTCTATCATTCGTGCCATGTTGGTTAGCTTGTGTTCATCTGGTATCAAGAGAGACAATTAATCAATGCTGACTGAAATTACAAATGCCTTGTTGTCTATAACAAACATAAGCATGAGGCCCTGAGTTCAATAGCCAGCACAAATAAATAACTAAATAAATAAACAGGGCTGGGGATAAACTCAGCAGCACAACACCTGCCTGGCAAAAAGAAAGAAATCTGGAGGTCGTTGCTCCTGGAGGTAATTCCATGGCTTGAGGAAACCAGTGTTTCTCTCATTGTCTTGAGGCAAACATACTCAAAGTTGTGTTTTTTAATTACCAGGCAACCAATCACATGCCAGCGAAGAAATTTTGCAAAATATCAGAGAGTTTGAGTTCTAGAAAGCGGGCGTTCATGGTAGCTATGGTCATTAAGTGTGAACTCTAGCACTCTACGCAGGAGGGAGTAAGTCCTTTGTCTGTATAGTGGGCTAAAACAAAGTCCATGTTGATAGATTAGGAAAACTTCAGTTGAGTCCAGTAAGGGGCACCCTTCCTTTTATCATTCTCTCTGTCTCTGTCTCTGTCTCTGTCTCTCTCTCTCTCTCTCTCACACACACACACACATACACACATACACACACACTTAATATATTTTATTTGGAAATGGTTATACCAATACAGTAAAACTAAACTTTAGACAATGGATATCATTAGCTCAGCTGCCATTAGTTGCCTCCTTTGGCTGGTTTTGGCTGCATAGCTTTCAGTCCATATTTGTCAAAGAGCTGAAGAAACTTTCTAAATACTTTGTCCTGCCATGGTCTACTCTGATGCTACCAGATCAAGTTTATGCTTTTCAGCAGCTTCAGCTTACCAATAGTTGGAACTATTATCCATGAAACACAAGTTTGTTTACTACCACCTAGGCAAATGCTGTTATAAATGGAAATTTTTCCATTTTCAGCTCAAGTGCAACTTAAGTTTTCTCTTCAGACAATCCAAGGTGAAGGTAATGGCTCCAGTCACTCAGGAAGCCAAGCTGACAGAGACTCTACTATCTTTAATATGTGGCTTCCAGAATTTCCCAGGGCATTAAACAAGGAAAAGCAGAAGATCTTTCATAAACAGTACTGGAGGCCAGGCCCATGAGTGACCTGTGTCACTCTTGCTGACACTTAATTGGATGACCTCAGTCATGTGGGTACAGCTCTCTCAGGGTCAGGATAGAAACTGTCGACTCCGTCAGGGTTTATGTAGTCAAACGATATTGAGTAGAAATGCTTAGCTTATTAGGCTCCTCCTACAGAGTTCTTAGCCTTTAATTTGTATCATAAGCCTTTATAAGTATCATAATTTTTCAATGGGATATTCAAATTTGCAGCATTACTCAAACTGATTTGTTCATGGTACTAATTTTAGATCATGATACGATGACCTAAAGTACACTGACTTTTGTATGCACCAGAAATTTCTGACTTGTGAAGGTGGAAATTGCTCAGCCCCCTCTCTAGCCCAGTAGGTGCAGGGCAGGAAACCCCTCTTCCACAAGATCATTCAGGAGCAAAGGGAATTCTGACGGTTGGAGCTGAGGACACCTGCTTGTCAGCTGCAAGTTCTGAGCTGCCACTTCGAACATGGTTTTTAATGCCTTCTGAAACCCGGCCTTCTTGCTTGGGAGAAACCAGCAAATGTGTGTGCGCTGCAGAATTTCATCCATTTAGAAGAGGTGTTTGGTGCAGGGAATCAACATAGTGATTTATAGGAAGATGGAGAATGGAATGCTGGGTCAAAGCTGTGTGGCAGATGGCTGATAAACTTCGTTTAGCACAGCGAATAAATCATCTACCACCTTTTACTCATCTTTTATCTGTTAACATTTTCTGAGCATGTGTTGGGAGCCTAGATCCAAGGATATAGAGTCACAAAAATCTCCCTCAAGCATGTGAAGTGCTGATTCCAAGTACTACAAGGTCTGAGCAAAAACAACTGTGTTTATACATTTAAAACTTCTTATAGTGAAAGACACATTAGCATTAACACCCCATAAAACACTCCTCACTCTGAACACACATCTCATTGTTCTTGCCCCTTTTCGAAGCAGCTCTGAAGTTCTCTTTCAGAAGTGTCTTCAGCTGTGCAATAGTGGCTGCCTAGATGTCCTAAATCAATTCAAATGTTTACTTTCAGAGTCTTTTTGACTTTGTGGAAGAGTTAGAAGTTGCATGGTGCCAGATCTGGTGAATGGGAAGGATGAGGACAGGCCATAATTTCCTCTACAAGTCTGCCTTTCCTTTGACTGGCTGCATTTACTGCCTTTTCTATCATGCTTTAGAAAGACACACATGAAAGAGGACTTCCAGAACTGCTTCAAAAGTGGCAAGGACAATGGGATAAGTGCATTTGCAGTAAAGGAGAGTATTTTGAATTGTTTACTGTCATACATTTTAAAATTTTAAACATTTACCATATATTTTGGTCACTCTGTGAATAAGCATACATCACTTTAAACTCAGGACTTCACACTTGTCAGGCAGGTGCTGGGCCACTGAGCTAAATTCCTGGCCATTTTACTTACTTTTGTACTGACATTTTCCTTCAAGACAATTCTCAAACTCTAAGATAATTTTTTGTGGTACCAGGAATCGAATTTAGGACCTTGAGCTTGCCAGGCAGGCGCCTGTGCCGCTGAGCTATAGCCCCGGCGATGGTGATTTTTATACGGCCTTTATTTTATTAATATTCTCTCCATTCAATTTTTAACAACTTTTTAAAATGTAAAACAGATGTTAAGACTTGTTTAATGTTTTTTCTCTAGTTATTGAAAAGGTTTCTTGCTAATTTTCTAGCCCATATTTCCAAGACCTGAAAATACACATCCTCTGTCTACCACTTTCTTAACTCTATGTCACGTTAGAGTTAGGCGTTTTGAGAGCAAGTACTGTAGCCCCCAACCTTGTGCTTCACAGCAACACTCAGCATATATCTGGGATCTAACTGTTATGCACACACTTGAAAGTGTAAGATGCAGCCATATTAACCAGGTAATTTTCATGAGGACAAAACTATAAACAACACCTCAGGAGCATGACCTTTCCCTTTGTCATTGTGGTAAGTACCCACAAACACATGGGAAAATGCCTCCAAATTTTGTCATTTAGAAGGAAATTGCATTAACAAAAATACCACCATCACTTGTTCTTTAGTAAACAGTATATGCCAATACAGATATGACTCGAGCTTCCCAAAGGAAGCTGGACAGTGCCCAGTGGCTCAAAGAACACCCATATGCTTATCAAGACCTCTGTAGGACCCTATGGCAGTTTTGGCCACAGTGAAGCTCTTTCAGTACTCAAGGTGAGGTGATTTGAATCCCAGTCTAACAGTACCCTGATTATTCAAAGTCTCTTCGTGCTCCTGAGGCTTGGTCTTTGTGTCTGTAAATGGATACAGCTCAGTAGAACAGCTTCACCAAGGAGTTACTCAGACACAATTCTTTACAATTTGAAGACTCTTAACATGTGTCACCAGTCACCAGTTAGAAGCTTCCAACTCCAGTTTGTCTTTTAAAACTAGATTCTGGCATCAAATGGTCAAACAACAGGGAAAGATGCTGTTTTTCCCTCTCCCTTTCTACACTGTCCTGTAAAAGGAATCATCTTGAAATCAAAAACTGTGTTGGCCAAAAAAATCAATAATAATTACTTATACTCCATAAGTGCCCTATGGTAAAATAACTAGGTTAAATTCATTCTTCTCTAGAAATATTGGATCATTCTAGAAAAGATCTAGTTTTTCAATTAAGAAACTTTTCTGCTCTAAATGAAGGTGTTAGTAACTCAGGCTCTATAGCAAAGTTCTGGTTGCCATGGAAACTAAAGGACACAAATACTACCAAGTGAAATCTAAATCAACAACTGGTAATCCCACTTAGGAAGAGCATTTGTCTTTTCTTTATAAAAAATGATATTATAATTTCAGCAGTGGAAAAAGAAAAAGAGGGCCCACAAACACACAAACCTGTCCCTCGAGAGTCAGAGTGTGAGGATGAAGCTTACAGCTTTCAGCTTTTCACCACTGAATATGGTAGTTTTCTGTAAACTGCCTTTGTTGTGTCAAGGAAAGCTCCTTTCACGCCTAACTGGTTTGAGTTTTTACCTCAAAAGGGCACTGATTTTTGTCAAATGCTTTTCTTTATCTACTGAGTCAATCAGTAGATAAATAACAATCATTTATCTATGAAGTTGGGGTACATCAAACTAACCATATTTGTAGCACAGGGAAAACTCTTATTTATAGTATGTGATTCTTTTAATCTGCAGTTGCCTTGGGGCTGCTAGTAATGTACTAGGGATGTTTACCTCTCTGTTCCCAGGCTAGTGGGATTGCTTCAAGTTATAAGTCATGGTTAATTTTATGCATCAACTTGACTGGACCATAATGGCCAGGTATTTAGTCAAAATTCTCCTACATGTTTCTGTGAGAATTTTTTTTATGAGATAAGCATTTAAATCCATGGATCTTAAGAAAAGCAGATTGCCCTCCATTATGTGGGTAGGTCTCCTTAGATTTTAGGAAAACGATCTTTCTGATTTGAGTGACTCTGGGAACTAAAATGTTGAAATCTTTGAGTGGGGCCCAGAATGAAAAGAAGGCTGCAGCTTAGGCTGCGGTGAAAGCAGCTGGGTTAGTTGAACCATGTGATCCAGGAGACCTAGTGTTGGTTGAGGTGTCAGAAGACAAGAATGCTGCTTAGAACTACTGCTGAGTGTCCAACATAACATACCAGCAGCAGGACCAACCCTGAATAGTAATATAATGCCATTCTGCAGCTCAATCAGCCAGACACCTTTAGTCAGATTGATTATATTGGGCTATTTCCATCATGAAAGTGACAATATTTTTACTTGAATAGACGCTTAACCTAGGTATGGATTTGCCTCCTCCCAGCAATATTTTTGCCACAACTACTATATAGGATGAGCAGAATGCCTTCCTTAGCCACAGTCATGGCGTTATGCACAGCACTGCTTTGAATCAGAGAGACTCACTACAGTAACTGATGTACAACTGGCTCACGATCATAGAATTCAGTCCTGCCATATTTTCCACCATGCTGGAGCAACTGACAGATAAAACAGCCCAATGACATTTTCAATATTTAGTTATATTGTTGGCTATAATTGTTGCAAGACTGGATCATATCTCCAGATGATCAAATATGTTCCGAATTGGCACCAGATGTGTGATGGCATTTCTCCCATAAACATGATTTATGGTGTTATGGTTTGTGTCTGGATGTCCCCCCAAAGCCTCAGGCAGTCTAGAGCTGATGATTGATCCATGGTCTAATGTTGGGATTATAGATCTGAGGGCTACACGCACCCCTGGTAGTTTGCATACAATGTAAGGGAGGGAAAGAGGCTGCTTGCTCCTCGCTGCTCCTCCCTCTTGCTCTTTCTGCTTTTGCTGTTTCCTGCCACCATGAACTGTTGCCCTCTGCCATGTGCCACTCTGCCTTGGATCCAGCCAAGCATGGACTGAAACCTCCACCAACTGTGAACTAAATAAACCTTTCCTTCCTTATCTTGGGTGTGAGGTATTTTGTCTCAGCAACCAGAGAAATGTAACCAAGACAGGTGAAAGTGAAAGTGGCACCCTCACCATGCACTAGTGATTCACCAGAAGTGCTTCCTGTCCTCATCACCTCATTCTTTGCTTGCTTTAGAGGTCTTAGTTCCCAAGTGAGGATTGCTTCTACCAGAAGACACAAAATAACTCCACTGAACTGCAACTTAAGAATACCACTAGGCTTCCTCTTCTTTGGGACCCTCTTGCCTCTAAATCAACAGAGAATGAAGTTACTATTCTGGATGAAATGACTGACTAATCCTGACTACCAAGGAAAAATTGGACAGCTACTCCCTAATGGAGGTAAACAAGAGTGTGCCTGGAATACAGAAGACTTCTTGGAGCATCTATTGCTATTAACATGCCCTATTATTAACATCAGCGGAAAACTTTACCAACCCAATCCAGGTAAATCTGATTGCCTGCGCCCTTTGGGTAGGAAGGTTTGGCTCACTCTCCTAGGTAAGAACCAGGAGCAGCTGAGGTGCTTGCTGAGAGTAAAGAGGATACGGAATAGGTAGTAGGAAGCAGGGGTAGGAATGAGTAGTGGGAAACATATGACCAGTTATAGACATGAGGAGTATAACTTCCATGAAAATATTTCCTTATCTTGTCATGAATGTGTTTGTGTGGAAAGCAGAAGTGTCTTCATTCTCTGTCTTTTCCATTTCCCTTTACATGTAACATAAAATGTGCTGATTGATTTTTTAATATCAGCCTTTAAGTATTATTAACTTTCACATCATAGTATTTCAGCTATAGGAGTTTAAGAAAAAAAGTAAACATCACCAAGGAACTTCTGGAAGAAGACTTAGTGAACTTTAGCCTGTATACATAATAGCAGGATCATGCTAGGCAGATGTGTGACCTCTAAAAGGTAACCAGCTATTTAAAACAAATAAATGAAAAGGGACTATGTGTTTACACTATATGTAAAAGTAAAGTGTATACCGACAGTATCACAAGGGTGGAAAAGACAAGTTAGAAATATACTACATTATTGTATATGAACCTCTAAACTTATTTGGTGGTAGATAACAATAAATTCAATTTGATTATTATAAACTTTAAAGAAATTGCTTTGTAAAGAAAAAGTATAATAACCTCACAAGGTAGAGGAGAATCATATGAAATACTCAGTAAAAATGGACACAATAGGAAAATTAAAGGAGGGAAAATAAATAACATTTAAAAGAAATTATGTAGTGAAATGGTATATTTTAATCTAAATATATCAATAATTACAAATAATCTAACATGTCACTGGATGCCATTTGGCAGCAGCATTTACTAAGTTTTTGTATTATATTTCATAAAGATACAAAGGAAGACTTCCAGAACTACTTGGGAAAGTGTCAAAAACAATGGTACAATATATATTTTAGGTGAGGGGGAGTTTTTGAAGGGGGTTAATGACAAAGTACATCTTACTATTTTTTTATTTAAACATTCAATGCATTTTCAATCACTCCTTGTTTAAAAAAGAAAGACCAAACAACAAACATACATCCTGAAGCCAAAATCAATCTGAAATAAGAGACAAAACAGGTACAGGACTTAATAAAATGGCAATCCAGCCCACAGGGCTGCAAGTGGGTTTCCCAATCATGGACAGAACAGGACTGCTATACTAGGAAATTTAAAAGAAGAGAAAGAAAAAACTGGACTTAAATAGTATGACTAAATCAAGCCACACAGTATTATAGATGGGTGAGTTAGTTCTGTGAGGTATACTAGTGGTATTTTGATTGGGATTGCATGAAAACTGTATCAGTTTTTGGAGTAGGGCCATTTTCACTACACTGGTCCTTCCTGTCCATGAGCAAGGGCTATCTTTCCATTTTCTGATATCCTCTTTGATCTCATTTTTAGGATACTGCAATTTCCTCTGTATAGATCTTTTACTTTGTTAGATTGATTCCTAAGTACTTCACTTTTTGGATGCTATTGTGAAGGGTATGCTTTTCCTGATATCTCTCTCTCTCTGTTTGTTGCTTCTGTACACGAATGCTATTGCTTTTTGAGTGTTGACTTTGTATCCAACTGTGTGACTGAATTTAGTTGTTCAATCTACAGGTCTTTTGGCGGAATTTGTGGGGCCTTCTATGTAGAGTACCATGTCAACCACAAATAACAGTAATTAACTTTTTCCTTTCTTATTCCTTTCATTTCTTCTCTTGTCTAATTGCTCTGGCTAATGTTTCCAGAACTATATTGAATAGGAGAGGTGATAGTAGACATCCTTGTCTTGTTCCTGATTTTAGGGTAAAAGCTTTCAGTTTTTGAACATTTGGTATGCTGTTAGCTGTTGGTTTGTCATAGGTAGCTTTTATTAGATTAAGATAAAGATCCTTTATTCTAATTTTCTGTGGGTTTTTATCATAAATGTGTGTTGGAATTTGGTGGGTTTTTTGTTTTATTTTGTTTTTTTATTTTAAAGACAAAAGAATGGAGACATATGAACCAGAATAACACAAAAACAATACAGGAAATACAAAATTATAGAGAAGATAGTAGGGAATTAGCACTGGATGCTGTGTTACATAAATGTTATCTTCACATTTGTTACTCAGTTACATAGATGATGGCTTGTTCGATTAATCAATTTTCTCCACCCTCACCTGCGTTGTTCTACCACCCAATCGGTCATCTTCCCTCTGACAACAACTGCACTTTTGGGTTTATTTACTCCCTCAGACTCTCACCTTGGGAAGAGACATTGTTGCTTCAAATCATGCTGCAACATACATGGGTGTATACAAATTGCTATGGTAGGAAGTGGAAAAGCACACATGCTCAAAGACAGTAGATAGGCAGGGAACCAGGTTCACTATGGTCAAGCCCCCAATGACAAGCCCTCAAGGCCATTGTGGGTCGAGTTGACTTGGTGGGGTTACCCAGCAAACTGCCAGGCTTCGTAATACATTGCATCCAGAGGTCCAGTCAAGTCTTCAGGGTCGCCCAAGCAGACCGCTGGGCTCTGCCCCAGTGAGGCTCTGCCAGGGGCTGGGTCGAGTCCATGGGGTCACCCCCAGTGGACTGCCTGGTTCTGCCCCATTGCTGTGCTGCTGGAGGCCCCGTCCAGGTCTTCAGGGTTCTCATGTAGCCTGGAGGGAGCCCCCTCCCCCCTCAGGCTGCTGAGCTCCCTGTCAAGGCCCCCGGGGCCCCCTTATAGGCCACTAGTGTCTCCCTCCAAGGCCTATGGCTCTTTGGAGGCTGTCCCCACCCAGCAAGAGAACCAGGTCTGCACCCTAGTTCCAGGTCTTTACCCCCTCCCACCTCCAGATCTCCAGTGTTGCCATTCCCCACCCCTTGCAGCTGGGCATTGGCTCACTTACAATGCTGGGCACAAGGGCGTGAGGTCTCCCCCACTCATGCTCACTGTGGTAGTCCAGGGTGTGTACTTAGTTTAGTTATTAGTTCTAGAAGAGAACTGGAGGATTTTCTTGGGTCTGCTGTATAGAGTATGTTGTTGTCTCTCGGACTCCTAGACTGCTACTTTTCATGTAACTTGCTGCTATGGGTTCATACAAGGTTCATATATGCAAGCAGTATGGAGACCCTCTTGCTGCTCATATTAGTATTTTAGGGTGAGTCCTGAAGCCTGTAGACTCAGCCCATTGCTGTCAGGGACACGTGTTGAGTGCTCGGGCCACCAAGACTCAAGGTGTTCAGAGAGGGAGTTCAGGGTGGGAGCTGGTAACTCAGCTCGTGCTTCCTGCTTGGTGTTGGAGGGAGAAGGGTGTGGGACCATGTGTTCCATCTCCATCTGCAGCTCTCTTACTGTTGTGCTCCAGTTCCCTTTTGTTCTTTGGCTGGATCCCTGGGAATTGCTGTGGCCCTGGGGTTGCTGCTGATGCTTTCTGCTGCTTTCTGCCGGTAGTTGCTCACACAGTGGAGAGGCAGGAGACCACAGCCTCGGGGCAGGAGTAGAGCTGGTTGTGGTGGGCAGTGTACTGGTTGCTTTGACTCCACCTTGCCTCCAGGTGCTGATTAGAAAGGTTGCTGCTGGGTGGGGATTCTGTCTTAGTGGCTGTTGTAACTTCTCATCCTCACACTGAGTTTGACACCTCCCGACCACCACTGCCTCTTTTCCTGGCTGTGCTTTCTCCTTTCCAGTCCTGGACCAGCTCTCAGAACTCCGCTTTCCCCTGGCTGAGTTGGGAGGCTGCCATGAGCATGGGTCTCCGAAGCTGAAGCTGTGAGTGCTAGAATGAGGGAGCGGGCTGAGGGTGTGTTTGGAGCGGTGACTCCTTCCTTCTCTGTCTCCTCTTCCTCCGACTGTGCCATGGCGGCCCTCCGAGCCTTTCCTCCAGAAGAGGTCTTGCTTGGTCTTTTTGATGGCTTCAATTATCATTTCAGATCCTTCCTGGATTCAGGGTACACATTTCTCTCCTTCCTGTCTTTCTCACGTTGCTATGTTCCAGTGTCTGGGTGGCAATCCTCTGGGAAGCTCTTTCTCTGCTGCTTACTTGGTCACCATCTTCCCGGAAGTCTTGGGTGTTGGGTTTTTTCAAATGCTTTTTCTGCATCTTTTGAGATTATCATGTGATTTTTGTCTTTGGTTTTGTTAATATGTTGTATTACATTTATTTTTTGGCATATGTTGAACCATCTTGGCATCCCTGGTATGAATCCAACTTGATTATGGTGTAGACACTAAGTTGGGTAAAAGTATTGTAGGCAACAAAAACTGAGTAACAAATATGAAGATAACATTACATAATACAGCATCCAGTGCTAATTCCCTACCACCTTCTCTATAATTTTGTATTTCCTTTATTGCTTTTGTGTTATTCTGGTTTATATGTCTCCATTCTTTTGTCTTTAAAGTTAAAAAAATGAAAAGAAGAAAAGTATTGTAGGCAGTTAGACAGGGCTGGGCCCTCCAGAGGTCAATGCAGAAGAGAGCTGTGGCTAGAGGCACATTCACTGAAGGCCAGGCTACAAGAAAAGAGGAACAACTCACCCTTATACTTTCCCCAGGGATGAATTAGCAGTGATTGATATTCTAAATCAACATCAATCACCTTGGCATGGAGGTCCAAACCTCCTTAATGTACCCTTTCCAGGAAAGCCCTTGACCCTTGTCAGGCTACCTGACTTGCTTCCCAATTTGATCCCCATTTAATCAATATTACCTAAGCAACTGTACTCATGTAATCTTGTTTGTTGACCATAGTTTTGTCCCATTTCACACCCACCTTGTGACTTCCTACTGGATTAATATTACCTAAGTGACTATACTGGTAACTTTATTAGTTGACTGACATGCCTTACCTCATGGGTCTGCTCAATAAAACACCCTTGAGAGGCAGAGTCAGTGGGCAACCCTCTTTCTATGCCCCCTTCTATCCCTCTTAGAAGCTTTCTTTCTCTAAATCAATTATTCCCACTCTTTTTCTTTTTTGGCACTAGGAATCGAACTCAGGACCTTGCACTTGCCAGACAGGCACTTGTTCCACTGAGCTGTATCCTTCACCCAATTCTTCCCACTCTTAACCTCCATTGTTCCCAGAATTCATTCTCATCAACTCAGCATTTCAGACATGGAGCATGTTGAGAGTTTCTTTCCCCTGTATCAACATGGTAGACTTGGGATATAAAATCCCCCACCTCTTTTGCCTTCCTCCAAACAAAGGACACTGTAGCCTGGCAGCTAATTCCACCAGCACACATGGAACAAGTGAACTGCTCCTTCCCCAAAGAGCAGCCAGCCCTTTTTCCTCTCCTCTCCTCTCCTCTCCTCTCTTCTCTTTTCTCCTCTTCTCTTCTTTTCTTTTGAATTTATCATCTTTTCTTTCTTGCGCCAGAACACTAACTGGAACCTCTTGGGACAAGATTAAAGACTACAAGGGGAGACAGTTAATAGACTAGCATGAACTCTCCTGCCCTATAACCACTGCCTAGAGGGATGCAGAATTAAGAAGCCTGGCACCACAGGACTGAGCTTCCTGGGCTGTCCCACATCAGTGGCAAGAGCAGAAAATCATCCCACAGAACTTCACCCAAGCTTGCCTGGCAGCAATAGGTTACAGACTACAGCAGAGGCAGGTGGTGGTGGTAGCAAAGGTGCCAGAGAAATCACAGAGTGGAACAACATGACCCCTCCCACCATGTGACCAGTGGCTAGAAAGACATGACACCGTACTTAAACAGCCTTGCACGGCAGAACTTAAAAATCCTATGCTGTCCCCACAGCAGCTGCAGGAACAGAAAGTCAGCCCACTGCACCCCACCCTACAACCAGCAGCAGTGGCAGAAGCAGTGAGCAGTGAGTCATGGTTACTGACCACAGCACAGGTGCTAGTGGTGGTGGTGGTTGTGGTATCAGAGGTGCTAGTGAAAGCACAGAGTGAAACAGTACAACCCATCCAGCCCTGCTATCAATAGCTTGAGGGACACAGAATTTAAGCAGCACTGTGCTGCACACAGCAATGAGTAGGAGGTTAACACTCCCCTCTTGGGAAAGGAGATAGAATTGGGATTGAGCAGCCTTGTATGACAGCTGCAGGAGCAGAGGGTCATCCCACAACACAACACAACACCCCACCCCACCCTTCAACAAGTGACCTGAAAAGACAGTGATGAGTGAGTGGAAGAAGAACACAGAAGGCTGTGCAAGAACCAGGAAGAGCCAGTTATGCATGGGACTAGGGGTAGCCCCCATCTCTGTTTGAGGGCAGCATAGTAACTGAGAGACACAGAGACAAACAGAGTAAGCAGTTGGTGGGCCACCAAGGGACATAAAGTACCAGCTAAAGACTCTGGCACCAGCCCCCCAAATCTGTAGGCCAAGATCAGCCCCACATTCGGCATCAATTGTGCTGCAAGGTGGGTGGAGTTACTCAGTAGTTTTGGGCTCTCTGTTGCCACTGGGGGAATTTGGGGCTTTATATTTTTTTCTTCTTTCCTTGGTGGTTTGTTTCACTTTCCTTTTTTCTTAAGTCATTTACCTATATTGTTGTTCTAATCTATTCATCTTCATTCTCCATTTCCTCAATTATCTCTCTTGATTTAATGATATTTGCACATGAGTGAATATTCATTCTAGTCCTTTTGGTTAGCTTAGATCTTCTCTAATTTCCCAAAGCTTGAATGATTATCCTTTGTCCTCCAGCCTTGCTTCTACTATATTTCTCTTCATTTATCTCTGTTTCATCCACTGGCCCTCTTGAACTTCCCCAACACAGGGTAAAACTACTCCACCAAGAGGAAAGTCTTTGCACACAAGCTCTCAATTTATGTTGGGTTCTGTAATATAATTGTAAATCTTGCTCCTGTAGTTAAAGGCATCAAATTAATAGCTACAACAGTCTGTCCATTTCTAAGCTGTGTTTGATGCTATTGTTATTGCTAATTATACTGCTTTAGCTAGGATTTCATACCTGTGGTAATCAGTTGTTCTCCATTCTATAATAATACTGGGAAGGTCTGACACAGTAGCCATCATAATAGTCCAGTACCACAGGACTGGGGACTGAGCCAAACAGTATCAATATCTCATCCAAAAGTAGGGTTTTGGCACAGATACAACAACCAAGAACCTCCTACACCTAGAAGACAACCCGAAAGAACAGGCATTTCCTAGGGAGGCCTTGATATTGGTGATAAAGCTGTCTACTATAAAAACTTACAAGGATCAACACAGGAAAAAACTAAAAATTCAAAGAATAGAAAATGACAAGACACAAGCAAAATGTAATTCAGACCTCCAGCCCACCCAGAGAAAATCCAGGGGACAACAAGATAGAAGAAAATGAAAGCCACACACCTAAAAGTTGTGAAATGATAGCAACAGAAGTAAAGAAATAAATCCATGAGGTTATACAGGAAATCAGATCAGAAATAACCTCTGAAGTAAAATAAGAGATGAAAACCATACTGAAAATCTGCTCAGCAAACCTAAAGTAGATATAGTTTTAAAAAAATTAGAGGAGCATGGGAAAATGATAGAACCCATGAATATCCAATGTAGGAAAGAAATGGAATGCATGAAATAGATTCAAACAGATATCCAGGAAACTGAAAATTCCTTTGGAACTTTGCAAAACTGCATGAACAGAAGTGAAGTAAAAGACCCAGAAGACAAGATCATGGCTAGCAATCAGGAAAGGAAAGATGCCTTAAAAATACAAGGGACCAGGAAGAAAATAATTCAATAGCTACAAGATGATTCAAAGAAAAACAACATAAGATTGACTGGAGTAAAGAAAAAGCAAGAATCAGCACCAATGACATAAAAAGACTGTTTAGAGAAGTAATGGCAGAAAATTTCTCAAGCATGGAAAAATAAAGATACACAAAGCATACAGAACTTCAAATAGCCATGAACAAAAAAAATATACCCCAAGGCATATAATACTCAAGACTCCAGAAATTCAGCACAAGAATAGAATATTAAAAGCATGTAGAAAAAAGAAACAACAAACTATAAAGGAAAGCCCATCAGAATCACAGCAGACGTCTCATCACAAACCCTCAAGTCAAGAAGAGCTTGAAGGGAAGTATTTCAAGTCCTAAAAGAAAATAACTTCCAAGCCAGATAGATATACCCTGCAAGATAATCTTTCAAAATTAATGGAGAAATAAGATACTTCAAAGACAAATAACAACTGAAGAAATCCGTGACCACCAAACCAGCTCTACAAAGAGTTCTGAAAGATATTCTAGAAAGATATGAAAATGACCACAATTCCTAAAAATACACTAGGCAGGGAAAGCAATGAAACAGAGGGGAAAAACAGGAAACCTACACCAGGAATATAATATTGCATGGATAAGCCAGCACATATCAGTTATAACCATCAGTGTAAATAGCTTCAATTCACCAATCAAAAGGAACTGACTGGCAGGATAGATCAAGAAACAAGATCCAACAATATGCTGTATATAAGAAACACATTTAACTCAAAAAGAAATCCATAATTTTAAAGTCAAAGGATGAAAAACAATACTCCATGCAACAGGAACCTAGAAAAAGCAGGGGTAGCTATTCTATTTGCACACAATGTGAACTTCAAATGAAGAATGATCACAATAGATAAAGGTCCCTTACATACTTATTATGAGAAAACTTCAAGAAGAGATAACAATCATAAATATATATGAAGAAATACAAGAGCACCCAACTATATAAAACAAGTATTAATCAACATGGAAAAATCAAGTAAACACTAACCAAATTGTAATGGAGAACTTTAATAACCCCACTGTCACAAGTAAGTCAACTAGACAAAAAATTAGCAAAGAAATATCAGAACTGAAACAAACCTGTAAACAAATGTACTTAGTAGATGTTTTCAAAGTGTTAATCCCAAGACATCAGAATACACATTCTTCTTAGCTGTGGATGGGGAATTCTCTAAAATAGACCACATAGTAGCCCATAAAACATGCTTAGATAAATGCAAAAGAATTTAAATTATTCCATGCTATTATCAGACCACAATGCAATAAAGTTGGAAATCAATGGCAAAACAAACCACAAAAACTGCATAAATAAGGAAATTGAACTATACTTTTCTGAATAACTAATGAATCACAAATGAAATTAAAGAACAAGTTAAACAATATCTACCATTAAATTATAATGCCAATACAACATACTGGAACACATGGGAAGCAATGAAAATAGTCCTAAGAGGGAAATTTATAGCAGTGAGTTCTCTTAGCAGTAAAACAAAATGAACTAAAAATAAACAACTGAATGTTTAACCTTAAGCTTGTAAAAAGAACAAATCAAAGCCAGAACCCATATAAGGAAAGAAGTTATAAAGATTCAAACAGAAATTAATGCAATTGAGACTAAGAAAACAATGAATCAAAGAGTTGGTTCTTTGAAAGATTAAACAAAATTGACAGGCCCTTAGCAACCTTATCAAAAAGGGAAAGAAAAGATTCAAATTCATGCTTTGAGGAATGAAAAGTGTAGCACCACTAAGAGTCCTGTGTAAATTCAGATCATAAATATCTACTTCTAGAATCTTTACTCTGATAAGATGGAAACTACGTAAGAAATGGACAGATTCCTAGGTACATACAAATAGCCAAAATTGAATTAAGAAGATATAAAAATTCTAAATAACCCAGTATCAGTTAATGAAATTGAAAATGTAATTTGAAACTTACCAACAAAGAAAAACCAAGGTCTTGATAGATTTACTGCTGAATTCCACAAGACATTTATAGAGGATATAATGCTACTACTCCTCAAATCTTTTAATGAAATTTAAAGAGAAGCAATATCTCTCATTCCTGGAGGTAACTATTACCCTGACACCAAAACCAGACAAAGACCCAAACAAAAAGAGAACTATAGACCAATTCCATCAATAAACGTAGATACAAAACTCCACAATAAGGTACTAGCACACAGAGTGCAGCAAATTATAAAGAAGATTATACATCTTGACATGAATTGTAGGGACGTTTCAATATATGCAAATCAATAAATGCAGTGCACCATATCAACAGAGCCAGAGACAAAAATTACATGATTGTCCTAGATGCAGAAAAAGCTTTTCACAAACTCTAACACCCATTCATGTTAAAAATCCTACATAAAATTATAATAGAAAGTCTTTCTTTCGATCTGAAAAAAAAATCTGACAAGCCAACAGCTAAAATCATATGAAACGGTCAAAAACAGAAAACTTTCACACTAAAATCAGTAACAAGATAAGGATGTCCACTATAACTGCTACTATTTAATGTAGTTCTAAAACATTAGCCAGAGCAATTAGATGAAAAGAAAATAATAAAAGGAATAAGGATAGAAAAGGAACAAGTTAAATTACCATTATTTGTGGTTGACATGATACTTTACATAGAAGATCCCCAAAACCCGACTGAAAAACTTCTAGCTTTAATAAGTAAATTCAGTCACATAGATGAATATAAAGTCAATACTCAAAAATCAATATCATTCCTGTACACAAACAACAGACTCACTGACAGAGAAAATAGGGAAACCACACACTTCACAATAGCATCCAAAATAAGAATTACTAAAATGAATTAATCTAACAAAGGAAGAAAAAATTCTCTACATTGAAAACTACAGTACTGTGAAAAAAGAGATCAGAGAGGATATCAGAAAAGGGAAGGATATCCCTTGCTCTTGGATAGGAAGAATGAACGTAGTGAAAATGGCCATACTTGCAAAATTATTATACAGATTTAATGCAATTCCAATCAATATACTATTGTCATATCTCACAGAACTAGAGAAAACATTCATAAAATTCATTTGGAACCAGAAGGGATCTAGAATAGCAAAAGTGATTCTGAGCAATAAATGTAAGGCAGGTGGTACCAAAATTCCTGAATTTGAAGTTAACTATAGAGATACTGTGATAAAAATAGCGCGGTACTGGCAAGAATAAAACAGATCCAAAGATCACTGGAACAGGTTAGAAGATACAGACACAACTCCAAACACACTCAGCCAACTTATCTTTAAGAAAAAACCAAATATATTAGTGGAAGAAAGATAGTCTCTTTAATAAATGGTGCTGGAAGAACTGGTTTGCTGTATACTGCAGACTAAAACTAGATCCATGTCTATTATGATGCACTAAACTAAAATCAAAATGGATCAAAATCTAAATATTAAAACAGAAACACTAAATCTGCTGGGAGAGAAAGTAGATAGAATTCTTGGAGTGATAGATGTAGGCAAACACTTTACGAACAAAACCCCAATGGCACAGGAAATATCACAAAGAATCAACAACTGGGATATCGTCTGATTAAAAAGCTTTTGTACAGCAAAAAAATCCTAACAGAGTGAAGAGACAACCCACAAAATGTAAAGTAAGTTTTACCAGCTACTTCTCAAAGGACTATCATCTAGAATATATAAAGAACTCAAAATGATCAGACCCGCCAAATTTAAAGACCCACTCACAAATGGGTATCTGAAATGAATAGACACTTCTCAAATGAAGAAGTTGAAGTGGCAAATAAACATATGAAAATATGTTCAACAGTACTGGTCCGTTGAGATATACAAATTAAAACAACACTGAAATTCCCTCTCACTCCAGAGAGAATGGCCATTATCAACAAATCAACCAATAACAAATGCTGGCCATGATGTGAGCAAACATGAACGCTTCTCCATGGTTGGTGTGAGTGTGGATGGTGCAACCACTGTGGAAATTTTGCAAAAAAGTAAAACCAGAGGTTCCACTTGACCTAGCTATTGTGCTGGTTGGTAACTTGCTGAAAGAGTTAAAAACATCATACCATACTGATATATATCCACATATATATTTATATATATCATTCATATATCAATCCATGTTTATAGCAGCAGGTTGTAATAGTTAAATCAACCAGTGAATGGATAATGGATACTCCATTTTTTATACAATGGAGTACTACTCTGCCATAAAGAATGATAAGCCTGAGACATTTCTAGGTAAATGGATGCACCTTGAGACCATACCCTTAAGTGAAATACATCCAGCATACATGTTGAAATATCACGTTGTTGCCAGAGGTGGTGGTGCTGCCCGTAATCCCAGCACTTGGGAGGCTGAGACAGGAGGGTCACTACAAGTTTGATGCCAGCCTGGGCTATATAGTGAGTCCAAGGTCAGTCTGAATTGCAGAGTGAGACCCTGCCTCAAAAACAGTTGCATTGTTTTTCTGGTGTGAGAAACTTAAAGGTTAAATAAGGACCAAAATGTATAATAGATATTGGGAAACAGGAAGAAAATGTTCACATGGGAAGAGGGAAAAGAGACAGTGCAGGGGGACAGGAAAGCGGGGGGGGGTAAATAAGAGATTGGAAGGAAAAAATGAAAACGAAGCTTTTTTTACATAGGAAGGGGAAGAGAGGTTGAAGGGAAGGGAGAGGGTTGGGAGAAGAAAGATGAATCAAGATATATCATGTTCAGGTATAGACTCCCCATGACGAATGTGCTATTATGGATCTCTAAAATGTACCAGTGAAACTAATTTACAAAAAAGAAAACAAACTGAAATGAAAGAACAATTCAAGGGTGAATGTACTTTTAGAAAACCAATGGGCTGAATGACAGAGAGCTTTTGTGTTTTAATGCTATTTCTTTATGAATTTCCTACTGTTTTCTGGTTATTATTTGAAATACCAGTCCAAAATAGAAAAGTGGTAGTGGTGAAAATAAACCTGGCTTACTTCATCTTCAAGATATTTTAGGAGCGAAGATGCAGGTTGCTTTTTCACTCTAAAGAGCAAAGTCCACCTGCTTCCCGGAAGTATCGATAGCCTTTCTTCTACCATATGGGTTGTGTTTTATGCAGCAGCATGAAACTACAATCCTGAGGTCTACTGTTCTACCTTTTATTTATTTTCTTCTTTCTTTCTTGGAGGAAAGAAAACACACATGCTGATTCTTAGAGATTGAGTTGCTTGTGTTCCCGTCTACTCCTTAGATAGCAGGGTTTTGCTCCTCTGAGAGGTGTAATGGATTTCTGTTATCTAGAGCCACATTACTAAGCAGTGCGGCACAACAAGCACAGATAAGTATTGGATGTATAAATCATAAACCACAGAAAAGATAACAGTCAATTAAACGCTGCAGTGAATGTATAGGTTGCAAAAATATTCAGATGTTATTTTAAAACATTGCTATGTAGGGTTAGAAAATAACATTTAATGGTCAATGTAACTCACAAAATAAAAAATATATTCTGATGCAAGACTGAGAAGAGAAACCATCATAATGGATTTTTAAACAAATGGGTTTTTAATCAACTTTTGTTCAGTCAACAAAAAAAACAGTGCACTAAGGCTCGACCAAGGAAAACTCTGATGGCACTTGAGGAAGTGCATCAGGGGCTCGCTCTGCTGCTGAGAAGATAATGTTTATCTGCTGACAAAAGCGGGGGACAAAAAAAGATGAAAATACTAAACACAAGCTTCTAAAGCTCTGAGGTGCACAAACATACTTCTGAAATGCTTAGCAAGAGATGGAACACGAACAGACCTGCAAACACCAGTCCTTGCTGCCAGGAAGCAGTGGGAGAGGGTGAGCAGCTGCAGTCCTAGCGGAGAGGCAGCCGCAATAAGGTGTTAGGAGACAGCCAAACCTCCTCCTCTCCTCAGTTCTGTGCTGTTTAGTACAAACTAATGCCCTGCTGGGGTCACAAACATGGGTGCTTCCCTCATCTCTCCCCCACTCCTCTCTTCATGGTTCCAGTCCCCATCATGCTCCTAACCCTTCCTCTTCACATGCGAAGGCCACTGGTGACCTCCTGCTGGGCAGATAAAAGTCAAGATTCCGGGATTTTTGGACATTCTACTCAGTTGCAGTTGTTAGACATTCTTTGACATGTTTTTCTATTCTCTGGCCCCTTGAACCTCTTTCCATTTATTTGTAAAAATAGGTTTTGGGGTGTTTACTACACATGCTAAGGTCTCTTGCTGGCTCCGGATGTAAGAGAACAGTGAAAAGGACAACAGTCGCTCACGTCATGGAATGTACTTTGTAAGGAGGGCCTGGAGAAGTTAAGTGAAATATTCGGTGTACTAAAAATGAACCCTGCTAAGAAGAAAAATGGGTCTATGTTTCAGTCCTTTGTGGCTATAATTTTATTTTTTTAAGTAGTACATGTTTGTAGTACATGCGGTTTACTCTTGGGAGGTGAGTAAACGTACAAAATGCAGCTTAATTCTTTTTTGCAATCTGTTCCTTTTCCTCTCACCTCCCTCCCTCCTCCTGTAGGTCCCATGTCCCCATTTTCATCCTGGTTAACACTATTAATCATATCTAAATTTCTGATACGTAATGTTTACATTCATTGAGGTTATTAGGTTCCTGTGGCATCTCTTTATTCTACTTATTTCCACTTTGCCCGCCCCCCCTTCTCGCCCGCTGTCTCTTGCGCTGCTTCCCTACGCAAGAGGCCCATCCTCTTGTTTCTTTCCATCCATTCCTTATTGAGCTCTTTGTACTTAGCCTCACTCAAATGTGAGATGCCATGTGGTATTAAAGCTTGTGTATTTGGCTTATTTCACTCAATATTACATTTTCCAGTTGCATCCATTTTCTACAAATGTCACCAATGTGCCCTTCTTTAGCTGAATGGAATTTCATTATGAATAGCTGCCACATTTTCCTTATCACATCACCTGTGGTGGGTATACAGGCTGCTTCTAGGATTTGTCTATTACGAAGCGTGCCTCCTGAAGTATGGGTATGCGTGTATCACTATGATATGATGTCCTTAACTCTTTGGGGAAGATGTCAAGAAGGGGAATAGCTGGGTCGTACGGATTTCTAATTTTAGCTGTTGAGGAATCTCTATACTGATTTCCATAATGGTTGTACTAGTTTGTGTTCCCACCAACAATGCAGAAGGGCTCCTCTTCCGCTGCAGTCGTACCAACATTTGTTACTTTTTCACTTCTGGGTGATAGCCGTTCTTTCAGGTGTAAGACGGAGCCTCACCTCTGCTTTCATTTGCATGCCTCTAATGACCAGAGATACTGAACATTTTTTTCATATATTTGTTGGCCATTTGTACTTCTTATTCTGACAAGTATCTGTTCATTTCACTTGCTTATTTCTTAATCCTTTGAATCTTTTACTTTAGGTGATTTTAAAAAAATTTTCATATGTACTAGAAATATTCTAGCCAAAAGTTCATACAAAAATTATAAATAAAAATTTTTAAAAGAAACAAAGGCTGATTTTCTTTTTCCTTTTTTTATTTTATAGAAAA
The DNA here is from genome assembly GCA_004027595.1 of Dinomys branickii. Classification (NCBI taxonomy): domain Eukaryota; kingdom Metazoa; phylum Chordata; class Mammalia; order Rodentia; family Dinomyidae; genus Dinomys; species Dinomys branickii. Next base: position 28,756 of record PVLD010000787.1, read on the forward strand.
AAGGTAAAACAAAATTTCATAACAAGATAATAGGAGAATAAAGGGCATATACAACTCCAACTAGCCATAACCAAAATAAAACCATGCCCAGACAAGTAATAATCAACATCCCAGATCTCCAGCAAAGGAATAGAATATTAAAAGTTGCTAGAGAAAGGAAACAGATCACCTATAAAGGGAAGCCAATCAGAATCACAGCAGACTTCTCAACACAAACCATCCCATCGAGAAGAGCTTGGAGCAAAGTATTGCAAGTCCTACAACAAAACAGCTTCCAACCAAGATTGATAAAAATAAAAATAGTTACCATATGGCATATTCTAATCTTCAAGTAGTTAGAGTAAAAGATAAGGGTATAAAAATTCTCCACTTGATATTAGCACAAACCTTCCTTTTCTATGAACTAAGAAAAACTAAGAATATAACTGACTTGCATTTCTTTCTCCCTTTTCCCTTCCTTTCATGCCCTTTCCCCCACCCTAGTTCCTTTTTCCTTTTAAACAATTTCTGCCCATTTCACAATATCCACTACACATTTTAGATTTTATTTACTCTTTCAATTGCTCACACAAGGAAGACAATATGATGTTTACACATGTGAGTCTGATTCATTTAACTTAGGAATATGGTCTCAAATTGCACCCATTTACCTATAAAAGTCTTCAGTTTATCCTTATGGCTGACTAGTACTCCACTGCATAAAAATAGCACATCTTTTTAATCCTCTCTTAAGTTGACGGGCATTTGAGTTGTGTCCAAGATCTAGCTATTACAAATTGTGATACTATAAACATGGGTGCACATATATCACTGTGGTATGATTTTATTTCTTCTGGGAAGATACCCAAGAGAGGAACAAGTGGGTCAAATGGGACCTCTAAATGCTAGCTTTTGGAGGAATCTCCATACTTGTTTCCACAGTAGTTGTACCAGTCTGTATATTCAACAACAGTGGAGAAGGGCTCTTTTTACCCCACAGTCCCTCTAGCATTTGTTATTGATTTCTTCATGCTAGCCATTCTTTCAGGCGTGTAATGGAATCTCAATATTGTTTTAATTTATATCTCTCAAATGGCCAATGATTTGAACATTTTATTCATGTATTTACTTGCTATTTGTATTTCTTCATCTGAAAAGGGTGTATACATCTCACATATCCATTTTGGATTGGGTCTTTGAATTTGGGAGGTCTGGGTTTCTTCAATTCTTTATATGTTCTAGATATAAGTTCTCTGAGGGAGAATTTGCTAAAATTTATTCCCACTCTGCGGGTTGTTTTTTCACTCTCTTCTTGATTTCTTTTGCTGTTCAAAAGTTTTTTAATAAGATAAGATTCCAGTTATTGATTCTTTGAAGTATTTCCCATCAGTTTGGACTTTGTTCATGAACTCTCTGCATACACCTATGTCCTCAAGATTTCTACCTACTTTCTCTTCTAGTAGATTTAGTGTTTCTGTTTTAATATTTAGATCTTTGATTCGTTTTGATTTTAGTTTAGTGTATGGTGTTTAACATGGGTCTACTTTTAGTCTTTGGCATGTAGAGAGCCAGTTTTTCTAGCACTGTTTATTAAAGAGGCTGTCTTTCTTCCAGTGAGCATGTTTGGCCCCTTTGTAAGGATAAGGTGGCTGAGTGTGTTTGTAGTTGTGTATGCATCTTCTAATTTGTTCCACTGATCCTTGAGTCTGTTTTTGCTTAATGTTTGTATTGCTTTGTTTTGTGTGTGTTTGTGTGTGTTTTTGCCAGTACCATGCTGCTTTTTATCACAGTGGCTTTGTAGTATAATTTCAAGTCAGGTATTGTGATGCTTCCTGCCTTATCTTTGTTGCCCAGAATTGTTTTTGCTATTTTACATCTTTTCTGTTTCCCAATGAACTGTAGGAATGCTTTCTCTGGTTCTGTGAGGAATGTTCATGGTGTTTTGATTGGGATTGCATTAAATCAATATAAGAGATTTGGGAGTATGGCCATTGTCATTATGTTGGTTCTTCCTACCCATGAACAAGGAATATCTTTCCTTTTTCTGATATTCTCTTCAATCTCCTTTTTCAAAATACTATACTTTTCAATGTATAGATCATTTACTTCCTTTGTTAGGTTGATTCCTAAGTATTTCACTTTTTTGTAAACAGTGTGGTTTCACTAATCTCTCTTTCAGTGAGTTTGTCGTTTGTGTACAGGAACACTATTGATGTTTGAGTGTAGATTTTATATCCAGCTGTGCTACTGAATCTGGTTATTAAATCTAGAAGTCTTTCGATGGAGTTTTGGGGGTCTTCTATGTAGAGCATCATGTAATCTGCAGGTAATAATTTAACTTCTTCCTTTCCTAACTTGATTCCTTTTATTTCTCTCTCTTGTCTAATTACTCCCGCTAATGTTTCCAGAACTATATTGAATAGGAGTGGTGATAGTGGACATCCTTCTCTTGTTCCTGAAGTTAGACTAAAAACATAGTTTTCATCCATTTAGTATAATGTTGGCTGCTGGTTTGTCATAGATGCCCTTTATTAAATTGAGGTAAAGATCATCTATTACAATTTTCTGTGCAGTTTTTATCATGAATGAGTGTTGGACTTTATCAAAAGCTTTTTCTGCATCTGTTGAGACAATAATGTGATTTTTTTGTCTTCAGCTTTGTTGATATGATGTACTACATTTATTGATTTACATATGTTGGACCATCCTTGCATTTGTGGCATGATTCCCACTTAATCACTGTGTATAATCTTCATGATGATTTACTGCATTCTGTTTGCTAGTATCATATTGAGGATTTTTTTTTGCATCTATGTTCATTAGGGAGATTGTACGGTAGTTCTCTTTTTTGGTTGAATCTGTCTCTGGTTTTTGTGTCAGGGTAATACTTAGCTCCAGGAGTGAGTTAGGGAGTAAAGTTTTGATAGTAAAAATTTTAAAAGTAGGTATTGATGATCTTCTGAATTTCCACATGGTCTGTAGTGATTTCACCTGTTTCATTCCTCCTTGCATGAATTCAAGTCTTTCCTTTCTTGTTTTTGATAAGATCAGCTATCAATTTTATTTATTCTTTCAAAGAACCAACTCTTCGTTCTTTGTATTGCTTTCTTAGTCTCAGTTGTGCTGGTTTTTCCTCTGATTTTGATAATTTCCTCCCTTCTTTTGCATTGGGCTTGACTTGTGCTTCTTTTTCTAGAGGCTTGAGGTATAACCTTGATTGTTTGTTTGTACTCATTCTCTTTTCCTGATGTGAGAATTCACTGCTATAAATTTCCCTTCTTGGACTTCTTTCATTGCATACCACAAGTTCCAGTATATTGTATCTGCATTTTTGTTTAGTTGTAGATATTGTTTAATTTCTTCTTTACTGTCATTTGTGACCCATTGTTAGTTGAGGGGAGAGTTATTTAGTTTCCATGTGTTTATGGAGTTTCTGAGGTTTCTTTTGCCATTAATTTCCATTGTCATTGCACTATAGTCAGATAATATACAAGGAATAATTTCAATTCTTATGCATTTACTTAAGCATGTTCTGTCGACTAGAATATGGTCCATTTTAGAGAACAGCCCATGTGCAGCAGAGAAGAATGTGCATTCTGATGTTATTGGTTGAAACACTCTTTAAACATCTACTAAGTCCGTTTGTCCACAGGTTTGGTTCAGTTATTTTATTTCTTTGTTGATTTTTTTGGTCTAGTTGACCTATCTCTTTGTGACAATTGGTATTAAGCTCCCCCATTATAATTGTGTTATTGCTTATTTGATTTTTTATGTCAATTAATATTTGTCTTATATAGTTGGGTGCTCCTGTATTTGGTACATGCATATTTATGATTGTTATCTCCTCCTCATCAATTTTTGCCCTAAAGAATATGTACTGACCTTCTTTATCACTTTGATCATTCTTGATTTAAGGTTCACATTATCTGCAAACAGAATAGCTACCTCTGATTTTTGTAAGTTCCTGTTGCATGGAGTATTGTTTTCCATCTTTTGACTTTCCATCTATGAATTTCCTTTCGAGTTAAATGTATTTCTTATATACAGCATATTGTTGGATCTTTTTTGATCCACTCTGCCAGTCTGTTTCTTTTGATTGGTGAATTGCGGCCATTTACAGTGATGGATATAACTGGTTGGCTTATCTTTATCATGTTATTTTGCTGTTGGTTCTGTGCTTTCCCCTCCTGTTTAACTGCTTGCGCTCCTGGTGATTCTTTGTGTTATTGTTCTTGGAAATGTGGTCATTTTTGCCAAGGATATAGCTCAGTGGCACATGCACCTGCCTGGCAAGCACAAGGTCCTCAGCTCAATTCCCAGTGGAAAAAAAAGTGGTCATTTTTCTTTCTCTAGAATATCTATCAGTAACCTTTGTAGTGTTGGTTTGCTGATCATGAATTTGTTTAGTTGTTCTTTGTTATTGAAGTATCTTAGTTCTCCATTAATTTTAAAATATATTTTTGCAAGGTATGTCAGTCTAAGCTGGAAGTTGTTTTATTTCAGAACTTGAAATACTTCACTCCATGCTTTTCTTCACCTTTGCACTTGTGTTGAGAAGTTTGCCATGATTTTTATGAGCTGTCCTTTATATGTTTTCTGTGGCTGGGGTTTTATTTAGAAAAGAAGATAAGAAAAAAGAAAAGGAGAAAAAAAAAAAAACAAAAATAGGCAGCCCCACCCACCTGCTCCTATTCTGTGTCTGTTCCCAGGCATAGCGCTGGTTCACCTAACTTACCACCTGTTGGCTCACACTGTTACTGTTGCTTCTAACGATTTCACACCACCAGGCTTGGCCGTCCATCCCGTGCACCCTGGCCAGGGTCCCTACTGTGTGGCTGACGTTCCCACTGGTCTCTGTGTCTTCCTGCATTGTTCACCTGGATCCCAACAGCCACAGTGGGAAGCGCCTGTCTCTAGCCTTTGCCTGGTGCTATTCACCTGGATACCAACAGCTGCCAGTCTCTCTCTGGGCCTTCCCACGCTGTTTACCGGGATCCCGGAGCCCCTATTAATCCTGTTATGATCCTTTTGTACATTTTCACCCAAATGAAATGATACCCTAGCCTTCCCTTTTCCCCTTGCCCTACTTTTCACTTTATTATCCTCTACACATCTACACTGTTATTGCTCTTCTAGTTTAAAAATTAGCTCAGGTGAGTAGGGACTTTGCCTGCTTTGTCTGCTTTAGCATCTCCACCCAGAACCATGTCCCAAAGAATGAATCTCAACACCTCTCTGCTTTTTCTTCATCTGGATCAGTATAGGATAGAAATAATGAAACTTTACATAAGGACCTTCTCCCAGATTTTTGCCTATTGAGTACCATAATAAACCTCCTTCTTTCATAACTAACTTCAAATTCTGTGCTGCCAGATAAACTTGGTAAAGTAGGTCAAGCTGAAAATCCCTTCTTCCACAGGCTACTAAGCTGTGTAGGTGCCAGTTAAATAGTAATGGATTTTTGTTTTCACAGCATTTAGAATGTTATAGTTGTGATGACTCTGAAAATTGACCTGAGCTAGTCCAGTCATTTCTCAGGTGTGAATTGTGGAGACAAACAGGGCCACATGACTTAGGGTCACACAGAGTTAGCGGCAAGAGTCAGGAGAAAACCCCAGACTTGACCAGGAGGATTAAAAATGTTTCCCGGACTCTGCACCCATTCTGTTCCCATGATGATACTTTGATGGTTCCTCGAGTCTTGTGAGGGCTGTGCTCACCACCCTTACTCAGTAGAAATAGAAATTCTCAGTAGAAATACTCAGTATAAATTCTTCCAGCAGCCAAGTGTGCCCTGATAAGCCCAGATGAATCAGTGCTAAGTACATGAGCACAAACTCATTATCAGTCTGAGTTCTTCAGAAGTAATTTCTATGACTTGTCTGCACAGTTTGCCCCTGTGGTTTCCTCAGATGCAAAGCTCTCACCAGCTCAAATTTTTTGAACCTTGTAAGGCTGTTGGACGGGAGCTTTAAGATTTGTATCTTACACTAACAACTTTGAAGGCAATGACTCACAGTGTGGTAACTATTGTTATTCTCTCGTTTTATTAAAAATTTCCTTTTATTTTTTTCATAAAATAAAAAAAAAATTTAAAAAAGAATTGTGAATGTTCAGTCTTAATGTAGCCAGCTCAATGTAACCAACCGTTGCAACTGGTTTAAACAATCACTCTTGGTTAGAAGACTCTGTCCTTCCACAGATGCTATTTAACCATCCTATTTTTGCTGGAACTCGGCTCCAAATCCACCCTAATGTCCAGGGGCAGTCAGAACTGATCAATGCTTCTCACTCACACCTACTTCAAGTCTAAAAAAAAAATGTATTTTCCTATTGACACTCACCATCTTTGTGGAGAACACCACTGCCCCCTGGTGGAAGTACTGAAAACGGTTCCTGAGAAGGCTGCCCTCACACCCTCCAAATCAAACCTTTCACAGGTAAAGACATTCTGTAAAAACCAAAAATCCAAAGACAAGAAACAAAACAGGCATACAACAACAACAGTTTTTTCTGTTGTTGAGAGGATTAACTGTCTGACTAAATTGGCATGTCTGTATATGGGTTCATACATTTACAATTCGAAGATATCAATGGATAAAGCAATAACCACTGTTGAGACCATATCACCTTGTATATAGATTAGTTGTGATTGTACTATTTTTTATGATAATTGGTGTCTGTTTGTCAATATGTTTTTGTACTTTTATGTTTCTAAAATAAAAAAAAATAAAGAAGCTTTCTTCCCAAAAAAAAAAAAAAAAAAAAAGACATTCTGTAACTTAGCCAGACAAAATTAACTTGCTAGTAACCCCCCAGATTGAAAGGTCATGGGATCCCAGTGAAAATGGGATTATCCTACTTCCTTTTCCGCTCCCTAATCTGTTAATGCCAAGATCCAATTGCTTAATCCACAGCCCCCTGGTGACCACCTGGTCGCCAAAACAGTGACACAAGGCTGAAATGCCCTCCGTGAAGGGCCACTGAGAGAAAAGAGAAACAAAAAGAGAAAAAGGTACACACAAAACACCAGTGATGCTGCGTGAAAAGGCAAACGTTCGTATTATCACTTAAAGTTGTTACGCGGCTGGAGTTTATGGAGAGCTCGGACTCATGCATCTGCTGAAAGCCTGGCCTCTGGGCAAAGTTGGTAAATTTGCAAATCACCTCTTGATCTCTCTCCATGTTTGGTAATCACCCCGGCAATATTTCTGCGGAAAAATGGCCTGGACGGAGCAAGTGAGCCTTGGGCTTTTCACTCTCCCCCAGGAGCACCAGATGCGGGAGAACAGCAGAAGAGCGGCTGTCCCAGAACAACCCACCCCCGAGGACTGACTTCGCTCCTTCGAACTCTGAGGACATAAATTCCCGACGCCCGTAAATGCCAATCCTGAATCCTCAGCAGAATTGCCTCGAAAGCTGTAATGTCATTGTTATTTTATTCTGTTTTTAACGCTTTTAATCCAGAGTCTAGAATCTTTACTGGATCATGATTTCAGAGGATGGGGGATTCAGTTTATTTCTGTGAGTGACATCTTGGTAAACTTGAACTTCTAGAAAACACTATTCCTTTTGTATTTGTTATATAACTGATTTCATGACAGTTGTTTCTCTTCTCTTTCTCAGTGGCCACCACCTGATTCACGCAATGTTCGTTGTCCGTAGGCTGTTGCTATGGGCACAGCATATAGAGCTGGTCTTCCATATATATGTACAGGCATCATGTGCATCAATTTAACCAAATATGGGCTAAAAATATCCAGAAAAAGAACTGTGCCTGGACCAAACTTGAAGAAACTTTTTCTTATCATTATTGCCTTCTCCATATGATGAGCAACTGTGTGAACATCTTTCACATTGTCTTAGGTGTCCTAAGGAATATAGAGATAACATATTTAAAGTATCAAGGAAGATGTATGTAGGCTACCTGCTATTGTGCCATTTTATATAGAGGATTCCAGCACCTTTGGATTGGGGTATTTGCAGAGGAGAAGGTCTTAGAACCAATATCCTGGAGATCCCAAGGGACAGCAATATCCTGAGGACAGAAGAAGTGTCTCCCCAACTGTACTGGATGCTGCTTTCACAGTAATATCCCCAAATACCAAATGTATCCTGTATTCCCCTGAATAGAATCCTTTGAGGACTTCCCATCAGGCATATGGTAAAACTTCCTGTTCCAGGCATATGGTAAAACTTCATGACATACTAAGCTACACCACTTATTGCCCTGAATAAACCACACCAATTCATGCCTTTGACTTGTGCTTAAACTACTGCTTGGGATCCTTTTCTGATCCCGACTTGTTTCTGCAGAACATACATTTGTGGGTCAAGATTCTCATGGTTTGCTTTTTCCAAAGCATTTCTCCTACCTCCTCCCTCTGCCCAGGCCACACTGACTACAGAACCTGTGACACATACAGTAGGTACTTGCATGTGCATTTCTTCTGATATACTGCAAGCGCCCCGAGGGTGCCAGATACATGTCTGAGTCATGTTTATGTCTAGCATCAACCACTGTTGAGGAAATGCCTAATTCATGCACAATTTCAGCTTTGACTCAGTTTATCAGTGCTTCATTGCCAAACTGATAAAAAAAGCTTTGTGTAAAGTGTTATGATTGAATAGACCTGATTTCACAGTCAGTACTTGAGAGGCCCTCCTCTGCTGACAGGTGAGATCACATATGTTGTTGTACATTTAAACACCATAGCTAACAAATCATATCATTTTATTTGTATTATAATTATACCAATTGTTTCTTGCTTTAATTATAACTATCACACAGCTCTGTGATGTAAACCAACTTGATATATTAATGTATGTTCCCTAGTGCAGAATAGTTCAGGATCCTGGGAGCGGAATGTTTTATTACTATTTGCTGTTAAAGAGAATACTCAGAAATATTTATTTTATATCAATTCTTAGCCCAGGTAAGGTAGTGCCTCTAATCCCTGCACTCATGCCCAGGCTGGGCTTCAATTTGTAGTCATCATGCCTCAGCCTCCCTGAGTCCTGGGATTACAGGGAATCTGACACTCAAGTTTTTTCCACTGCCTCCAAGGAAAGGGAAGGGAAGCTCCACCTAGTGGCATTAGAGGGATGTAGGGTGGCCCTGGCGTTTTTATCTCAACTACCTTTTCAGTCTGTGGCCCAGAGCTCTACTGGGCGAAGCCTGAGTCGCTGCGCCCTGGCTGGGAAAGCAGGTAGAGAAATGAATAACCGGCATCTAGAGTTAATCTTGCAGTTCACAGGATCGAAGCTACCCCTTAAAGAGAAAAGTGGTCAAAGACACCAAGACATCCCACAGGAGGGCAGAGCTAGCCCTGGTGGTGTTCATGTTTCTGCTCAGTTTGCATTTTATTTCTGGCCGTCGGGTGGAGGGACTGAGGCGAGCAGGCACAGCAGTCAGAGCCCTGCGTCCTACCCTCTTGCTGTCAGTGACGAAAGCCAGTGCCTAACAGTGCCCTGCTCTGGCTGTCCCTGCCACCCCTTGGATCCCAGAAGCTGGGTAAGAAAATGTGAGGCAGAATTCTGGTGAGAACTTTCCAATGTCCATAGCATAATGGGGTTTCTAGTCCTAGAGAAACTCTTACTATACCAGGTTGTCTGAATCCTTCCGTTAGATAACTGGGTTTTTCTTAATCTTTCAAGAAGCATTTATGTCTGAAAAAATGGTGCTTAAAATTTGGAATTTTAAACTAAAAACTACATGAAGCTAGTTTCCTACATAATATATTTGAGGGAAGAAACACATTATTTTTTAACTGACTTTACATAATAAGGTCTAAGTTTACTGAAGTAATGGAGACTAAAGAGTTAACAACCAGAGTGGGTTTTACTAGACACAGGCACCGTTGCTGAACTCAGAAAACTCACTGGCAGAGTACATTTCTTATTTCCTTGTGCTGAAAATGTGTCGTGGCTTCAGGATTTGTAGAGCAAGAGCATGTAGCGCCACCTGCCGCACAGGTGTAGCAATTACACAAATTTACCATGTGTAGCAGTAAGCCGCATTTTGCGGGCTGTGCAGGGAAGGTCAACTCCGGAGGCTGCGACCTTTTGTAGGCTGTGTGTATCCACATCTCCTCACAGAACATTATCTAGAATATTCTTTTAAATCATTAATTACATGGATCTTTGCCACAATGCACTGTTGTATAGAAGGATCTTGAAGTCAGCGGCTCTCTCCCACAATCCAGAGCAGAAGCTGGAAAATTATAGCTTTAGGCCTAGGCTGATTTCACATGGTCCTCTAAGCAAGTAATCATGTTGACATACTTAAACAGCAGCTTTTTAAAAAAGCAGTATGTGACCTCAACAGCCTGAAATAATTACTATTTAATCCTTTACAGAACAAAATTCGCTAACTTTCTAAGTTTGATTCTCTAAGGCAGGGAGGAATTTCTGCTCTACCAGGCCACAGGAGGACCCAGGCTCCTCCTACCATGTCTCACCACCCCCTGATGTTGTCCGTCTCTCCACCCCTTCTGCTTCTCTATCACAGTACAGAGAGGAAGGAGAAAGTGAACTCAAGCACTCCTTTTTTTTTTTTTTTTGCGGTACTGGGGATCGAACTCAGGACCCTGCGCTTGCTAGGCAAGCGCTTATTACACTGAGCTATATCCCCAGCCCCCAAGCACTCCTTTTTTTTATCTTAAAGAAAATAGTACAAAAAAATAGAACAATAGCAAAATACAAAAAAAACACAAAAAAACAAGGACATTAAAAATGGTACAGGGTTTCAAACCAAATGATAGGGACTAACAGTGGTGGTTATATTATATATTGTTATCTTCAATCAAGTTGCTTAGGTTACCAGATGTAAGAATAGAAGATTGCTCGAATTATTAAAGGGAATAAGAAAATAATAACTTAAAAGAACACTAGAGACAATACATAGTTTCACTAGACAGGATTGTAGGAATTCACCAGTGGTTGCTATACTACAAATTGTTGTCATCACTTAAGTTGTTCAACTTACCAGATATAAGGATGCAAAACTGGTCTAAATATAAAAAAAAATTAATCATTAACTGATCCCCTCAACAAGCCATCAGACACCAGCAGTACAGTTATGCCACTGATCCTATATATACATATATATAGAGGGGCTGGGGATATAGCTCAGTGGAATAAGTGCCTGCCTAGCAAGCACAGGGTCCTGAGTTTGATCCCCAGTACCACAAAAAAAAAAAAAAACCTACATATATATATAGAGAGAGTGCCTTAATACTTTCTTTTTCTTCTTTCCTTCATCCCAGTTGTTACTTCCTTGAGCAATTTTTTCCCTTTCTTATTATCTATTGTACAATTTGAGTTTTATTTACTCTTTCATATTCTTACACCAGGGAGACAATGTGATGATTACACATGTGGGTCCGATTTATTTCACTATGAGTATGGTCTCTAGTTGCATCCATTTATCTATAAAAGCTTCGAGTTTATCCTTCTTTACAGCTGAGTAATACTGTGTAGAAATACCACATCTTTTTTATCCATTCCTCAGTTGATGGGCATTTGGATTGTTTTCAATAATCAGCTATGACAAGTTGTGCTACTATAAACATGGGTGCACATATATCGCTGTGGTATGACATCTTTAATTCTTCTGGAAAAATATTCAGAAGGGGAATACCTGGGTTAAGTGGGACTTCTAATCCTAGTTTTGTGAGGAATCTCCAAAATGATTTCCACAGTGGTTTCACCAATCGACACTCCCACCAGCGGTGGAGAAGTGTTTCTTTTTCCCCTCAACCTCTCCAGCATTTGTCTCTGATTGATTTCTTAATGATGGCCATTCTTTGTGGGGTGAGGTGAAATCTCAGTGTTGTTTTAATTTGCATGTCTTGAATGACTAATGATGTTGAACATTTTTTCATATATTTATTCACCATTAGTATTTCTTCATCCATCGGAGAAGTGTGTGTTCATCTCTGATGCCTGTTTTTGGGCTGGAGATATAGCTTAGTGGAATAAGCACTTGCTTGGCAAGCACAAGGTCCTGAGTTCAATCCTTGGTACTGCAAAAACAAACAATTTGTGAGTTTTCTTTTCACTCTGTTGGTGAGTTCTTTTGATGTGCAGAAACTTTTCAATAAGATGAGATCCCAGTTTTTGATTCTTTGAAGTATTTCCCATGCAGTTTGGTTTTTGTTCATGAGCTCTCTGCCTACCCCTATGTCCTTGAGAGTTTTATCTACTCTGTCTTCCTGCAGATTTAGTGTCTCTGTTTTGATATTTAGATCTTTGTTCCATTTTGACTTTAGTGCATGATGATAAACATGGGTCTAGTTTTAGTCTTCAGCATGTGGAAAACCAGCTTTTCCAGCACCATTTGTTAAAGTGGCTATCTTTATTCCAGTGAATATATTTGGCCCCTTTGTCAAAAATAAGGTGGCTGAATGTGTTTGTAGCTGTGACTGCATCTTCCAGTCTGTTCCATTGATCTTCAGGTCTAGTTTTTTTTTGTTTTGTTTTGTTTTTTTGCCAGTACCATGCTAATTTTATCACAATAGCTTTGTAGTATAATTTCAAGTCAGGGATTGTGATGCCTCCTGCCTTTCCTTTGTTTCTCAGGATTGCTTTTGCTATTCTAGGCCTTTTCTTGTTCCAGATGAATTTTAGAAATGTATTCTCTAGATATGTGAGGTGTACTAATGGAATTTTAGTTGGGATTGCATTGAATCTGTACAACAATTTTGAGAGTATGGCCATTTTCACAATGTTGGTTCTTCCTATCCATGAGCAAGGAATATCTTTCCACAAGGAATATCTTTCCAATCCTCTTTGATCTCTTTTTTCAGATACTGTAATTTTCACTGTATAGATCTTTCACTTCTTTGGTTAGCTTCATTCTTAAGTATTTTATTTTTTAGACGTTATTATGAAAGGTTTCAAGGCTTCATTTCATTGATTTCTCTCTCAGTCTGCTTGTTGTTTGTGTACAGGAATGCTATTGATTTTTGAGTGTTGACTTTGTATCCAGCTAAGCTACTGAATTTGGTTATTAAATCTATGAGCCTTTTGGTGGAGTTTTTGGGGTCTTCAATGTAGAGTATCATGTCATCTGTGAATAATGATAATTTCACTTCTGCCTTTCCTTTCCTTATTCCTCTTATTTCTCTCTCTTGTCTAATTGCTCTGGCTAATATTTCCAGGACTATATTGAATAGGAGTGGTAACAGTGGACATCTTTGTCATGTTCCTGATTTTAAAGTGAAAGCTTTCAGTTTTTGACTATTTAGGATGATGTTAGCTGTTGGTTTGTCATAGATGGCTTTTATCAGATTGGGGTAAAGTCCATCTATGCCAATTTTCTTATCAAAAGCTTTTTCTGCATCAGTGGAGACGATCATGTGATTTTTGTCTTTGGCTCTATTGATATAGTGTATTACATTAATTGATTTGCATATATTGAACCAATCCTGCATTCCTGGGATGAATCCCACTTGGTCATGGTGCGTAATCTTCTTGATGATTTGTTGCATTCTGTTTGCTAGTATTTTACTGAGAATTTTTGCATCTATGTTCATTAGGGCGTTGGCCTGTAGCTCTCTTTTTTGGCTGGGTGCTTTGATGGTCATTCACAGCAATGCTGTCTTCAAGGTCTGAAAGTCTATCTTCAGCCTCATTCAAGCAGTTTTGTCAGCTTTCAGAGGAAGTTTTAATTTCCTGGATATCTATTTGAATCTGTTTCATGCATTCCAGTTCTTTCCTATACTGTTCCTTCAAAATTTCCAGCAATTTACTATGCTCCTCTATTTTTTTCTAATGTGCTAAGCAAATCTTTCATTATTGTTTTCATTTCTTTTTATACTTCAGAGATTACTTCTGATCTGATGTCTTCTATGGCCTGATGGAGTTGCTTCTTTACTTCAGCTGCTGTCATTTCAGAAATGTTCTGTATGCACCAATAGCTGCACTTAAAATTATATCTATTATGACACTTCACTAGCAGAAGCGAAAGTGTTCATAGGTCTGCTATACTTAGCACAGATGTCTCATGGTGATCACAGGAATGTAAAAGATTTAAGGAAAAGCAATGGGACAAAATATGGAATAAAAACGTGTGCCCTCATAGATGCGAAGACTTATTCTTTCAGTTTAACATTCATCCTGGAACTGAGCCATCAGGTCCTCATTCATGTAGTCATAAACCAAATGATGTGTGAACAGACTTGTTGCTCCTATCTCTCTTGGTACCAAGAATTAAGCTCAGGACCTTGTGCTTGCCAGGCAGGTGCTGTGCCACTAAGCTATATCCCCAGACCCCATCTCCTAAACTAATTAGTTTACCAGTTTCCCATTGATATGACATTTGCTAACAGAGCACAAGTTGACCAGGAAATGTATGCAGGAACAAAGCAAAAATTCCAAAAGAAATGTTGCAATTTCAAAACAGAGAATCGTGTAATATAATCTTTGGATTTCAGAAAGATATATAACATTAGCCAGGTATATAGCAAAGAAAGACAAACTGTTACTGCTGATGTCAATCTTTTACCATGATTGAAATACTGACAGGGAAATCTCAGCAAAATGGAAACTTGAGATGGAAACTTTCAACAATAAAACCCAATGTGGAGTACCTGTTGTTGATGAGTTATGCAACTATGATGCCACTTGAAATGCATAGCATTACCCAATGGTTGCATTTTACTTGACCCTAAACATACATGGCATAGTTTGATAGTTTACAAAGAAAATAACAAGTGCAAACTGTCTTGAAGAAATTTTCTTAGGGTGGGACTGCTGTTCATAAGAGATCATTTACCGCAGAGGAAAAATAAAATGTTTGTGTCCAGGGAACTTTACAAAAAAGTATTGTGAAGCGCACTGGTGAGCAGACAGGTGAAAAGCACAGCATCACAAGGGGCTAGTATGAAAACAAGCAAATAAAAAGTGTCAATTGTCCCTCACAAGAAAGGATGAGAAAACAAAATGTACATATAACCAGTATAAGCAATAGTTGTGTATGGAACACGCAACTGTCATGTGTGAAGACTGCCTGGGGTGTGACATTTGAAACAAAGCTTAGTTCTGTGGTGGACTTTTGTGTTTATGTTGTAGTTCACATAGGTTTTATTTCTGATGTTATCTTTTAGATTTCATAACTACACAGCTGATGTGAAAATGTTGATATCTAAATACACAATACATATTCAAAATTTCATAATTTATTTTATTGACATTTTATGTTCCTATTAACTACAGACTGTATAATATTATAAGCACCTCCTAACAAAACAGCAAGACCACTGAGATCTGGGGGCCAGGAACACAGAAGACATGTTCTGTCAGCGTATGCAATGTGTGTGTATGGGATGTGCCGCTGTCACCTGTGCAGACGGCCTTAGGTGTGATAATTGAAATAAAAATTATTTTTCTGTAGAGTGCTATTGACATTTCCAGTGTAGTTCATATGGTAATTTATTTCTGATGTTTTTTTTTACTTCATATCCCAAAAATCAGTCAATGTTGAAAATTTTGATGCTTTAACAAGTAAATATTAAAAACTCAACACTATTTTTGTGATTTTTTTGCCTATTCAGTACTCAGTTTAATAGAATAAAACTTATAAAATTAAAATTAATAATTCATCCATAGAAATGTTCTGTAAGACACATGTTTATGCACACTGATGACAAAATTAGTCTTAGGCTCCATGGCTACCCGTAGGACCAGTGGGAAGGGTAACTGGCATTCTGCCCAGAGAACTTCACACAGAAAATTGTGGCCCAGGCTGGTGAGCTGACAGGTGAAACAGCAGCTGCCCAGCTAAAATCCCCAGGTTCTATTACTCAGAAGAATCAGGGAAGGGGAGCAGAAGGAGAATCAAAAGCCTACTCCAGTCACCCCAGCTCCTTGGTTGGTGCTCAGATATCTTAATGGTTAAAAATCTCCCAACAGGGCTGGGGATATAGCTCAGTGGAATAAGCGCTTGCCTAGCAAGTGCAGGGTCCTGAGTTCGATCCCCAGTACCGCAAAAAAAAAAAAAAAAAAATCTCCCAACTGTCTCTACCTCAGGTTTCAAAGTCATGATGTGGAGTGGATTTCCTCTATGGGAATTCCCTGTCAAGAACAGACCTCTTTCCAAAAGAGGGCAAGTAAATGCACAGGAAGAGCTAGGAGAGGATGCTAGGGATGGTGGGAACAGACTGCAGCAAGGCTCTTCGGGGAAAAGGCAAGTAATTTAGGATCCTACAGTTAATGGCCCAAGTGGCTGACAATTGCATTAGTTAAGTTCCTCAGCTGCTTCCTGTGCTCCCAGGGAGGCTGGTGGAAGACCCTCCCAGTGCCCTATCTTTGGCAGAGTCTCAGTTATAAAACTAAGGGCCCAAGCACAGGATAAAACACTACTCAGATTTCTGGTACATGCAGGGGAATCTCGTCTGCATTAAAATCAGGCGTCCTGTCACCCCGCCTTTTTTGTTTGATATTTTTCAGAGATGGTGTTAAATGCTTGCAGTTGAGGAGGAGGCATGAAAATATATCCCTGATAATCTCCACTTAACTTTCCTGAGGAAAACACCAGACAGGTCAGAAAGGTCGGAAAGCCTGTCTGTCTGAACAGCTTGCCATCCCAGCAGAACCTCTGCGGGCCAGCGGCACCTGGAAGGCTGCACTCTCGGGATGGGTGTGAAGTCTTCCAGGCCCAGGCAGAACCGTGAGGCAGCTGCACACAGCACACATGGTTAACACCTGTAGACAGGGCCCGCAGATGGATTTCCCAGATGACAATATTTATAAATCCCAGGCCTGCCAGAGCAAAGTGTGAGCAGGCTGAAAAAAATCACAGCCTGCCACGCTTGAGGGGAAACAAGCATCTGCAGGGTGGAAGACAAAGCAGAATGATCAGTGAGGGTACCTGGAACACAGAGCTGTCAGAGCAATGGGACAGCAACTTCAGTGAAAAACAGGATTCCCTTCGAGCACAAAACTTCCACAACAGGCACAGTTTTCAAACCAGTGCCCACATTCCTAAGAAAGAAGATGATCACTTTTAAGAGCTGACTTGTAGTCCAGAAAATGTAAATGGAAGAAATTGTCCTAAAACACAATTCAAACACAAAAAGACCTCGTGTATCTTCTAAAATCCAGTTGCAAACACAGGAACTGCTACAGTGGGCTAAGCAGAGAGGAAAGTGACCTAGGAAAAGGCGAGCTTGCGGCGGGAGGGCAGCAGCTGGGGCGATGTCTCTTTGGAAATCAGTACAAGTGATTATCACCACAGCTTAGGCTCGAACTCTCCCACCCCAGCTGGCGCCCACACAGAGGCTGCCCCATCAGCTGTCTCTCAAACCCGCGGCCAATAGCCAGCCAACGCGACTGTCACTGCTGCCGCTGGACAAACTCCTGGGCCACTGCACCGCAGTGGACACCTCCCCACCTGCCTCTCCCCTGCTTACCTGTGCTTGGCTCAGGCCCGCTGACACGGGGCATGGTGGAAGAGTCTGAGAAACCTGGGCTCGACTTTTCTACACCTAACATACACAGAGGAACACTAGATGGAGTTGAGAGTCATTACCTAACGTCTGATGCAACATTTGTCACAGTTTTGTCAGTTGGGCAGACTCCCCCAGGATACTGTGCTGTATTCACCAATCCTGGGAGGTACACCACGTTTTCACCATTAAAACTTCTTAAAATCAGTGCTTGTGACCATCTATGGCATTTTAGATCCCCCTCCCCAAACACAGTTATCTGCATAAAGAGAGAAAGGGGAAAATGGCAGCTGTGAAAAACATGACTGGTTGGGCATCTCATCATACTTAGGAAGCAGAGGGACAGTTTTTACCTTTCTCTCAAAGTGCTCGCGTGCAGTGCTTGTTCCAGCAGCACAGACGCTAAAAAAGAGTGCTCATGCGCAGTAATTTGTACATTTTATGTATGTAATTTACAAACACAAAACCCCAACTACCAGCATATCACAATAGCTGGCAAATCAAATCCCCAACAGAAGAGCAAGAAAACAACCTATTCTGAGGTTTAAAAATAGAATTTGAAATGATTTTGAGCTAAGGTGTAAGAAATGTTTGGGGAAATAACAAATAGCAGGGAGGAACTTGTTCCACGTTGATGATTTTCATTTAAATTTTTATAAGAGACTCCACATCAGCTGTGAATTAATATGTAAATATGGTCATATGGGGCATAACTAATTTAATATGGAAAACTTTGTCACTATGTAGCAAGATTTGGATGTGCAAGAAAAAGCACACTCACCACCCAAAACAGAGGCTATCTATGTGTGCACAGGCAAAGCCGGCATATATTTAATACATAGTAAGGAATAACTAATTTAAATTTCAGAAGTAGTGTTCTAACTGCTTAAAGACTTGTGTGAGCCTTTCTGAATGTGTTTCTTATGGGTTCTACATAAACACGATGTTCTAAAATGTAAATTCTTACAGAGGTTCACCTCTTTCACTGGGTTTTTTGGCATTAGTTAAATTAGATTCATATTCAACAGCCTCCAGCACTGACAAAGTCAGACGGGCCCTGGGCTCTGTGATTTGTACCAGAGGCAGACACAGGGCCTCAGGGCCTCTGGCTGCTCTCTCAGGAGGAGGAACCTCAGTGCAAGGTGCTGGGCCTTTCCTGAGCAGCGCTGTCCTCCTCAGGAAGGACTGCGCTCTTCACCAGTCTCCCCTCGACATGCTCATGTCCCCTTGTGGGTTTTTCACCAAGGCCAGGCCCTGCATATGCTTAATGAATATCTATCAAATAAACTGTCAAATGAATGAGTTATTAAGGAACAGCCATGCCAAAAGGTATGTTCCAAGCAACCTGAAATCCGTAACAGCCCTGGCACTCTCTCTCTCTGTCTCTGTCTCTCTGTCTCTGTCTCTCTGTCTTTGTCTCTCTCTCTCAGGTCCATCCCTTTTAAGGAAGGAGACAAAATTCCAAAGTAGCAGAGTTTGGCTTTATAGGAAAAATACCTTCCTTGAATTTTTAAAAAAATATTTTTTGTTGTAAAACAGAGCCCACATCCACAGAAAAGAACAGAGAAAGAAGTCCAGTTCCACAAGTGCACATAAAGTGAGCACTTAGGTAACACTTAGGACCCAAGACAAACACAAAAAGAATAGTGCCAGAGCCCCGGGAGCGCCCACTACACCTCCTCCGCCTCCAGCTCCCCTCCAGCTCCCAGGGCACCTGCCAGTCCCCTCCCGTACTTCCTCTCTCCAACGTCACTACTGCCTGGCCATTTATGGGGCTGGTTTTATATTGGTTTCATCATTTACATTCAGATCCTTCAAATACGTCACTTGGTGGTGGTGTAATTCCTTTAAAAAGAGTTACTATGGTTCATCAGCATAAAGTTACAGTTTAAACTTTTCAAGCATTTCATATCTGGCAAGCAAAGAAACTGCTGAACCAAAGGTGTCTTCCCTTCTGCCACACAGATCGAACAGTCTGACCAGCACTTGCCATTTTCTCACCATTAGGAAAGGAACAACAGTACAATTAACTCATAGCAACATGTTTATTTAAGTACAAGCTACACTTTGATTTACAAGCAAATATTTTTAGGGAAAAATCACAAAAGACAATATTTTCCAATATTATACTATCTACATAAAAATTAAACTTGCAGAATTTACAAATATTCTGAGCAGACAGATAAATTATACATCCTTTTGCAAAATCCAGTCTACAGCATTTAAAAATTCATACAGGCACAATGCAAGATAGTCTCTCTTTACAATCTACCTATTTATACAGCACTCCCCACCAGAGGATAAAAATTCTCATCGTAGCTACCAAAGTTTGCAAACACAGTGTTTTTAAAATATATTTAGCAGCATATAAAAAATTAGACAAAAGGGAAAGGAAATACTACTATTAAATAAAAAAAGAAACTAAAAGGTGATAATAGAAACAACTTCATAGGAAAATAGATCAAAATATCTTTCTGTTAGGACATCAAAAATGTTTGCCATCACAGAATGTATGCACAGCACTAATAAAACAAAAATCCATAGCATTTCAGTCCTGAGCACAGAATATAGCATAACTGCAACTTTGGTCGATGTAAATAAATGCCAATATTTAACACAAACTGTTAAACATTCTGTTAGTAGATTCAGGTCAATTTCATTAAATGAGAAATCAATAATACTCTCCTTATTTTTCCACTATATTAAAAGAGCTTTGAAATTTGGAAATGTTCTACAGACTGACACAAATACCTGACAGCAGATCACAATTTGACAAATATTTCCAGTATGCGTAAATATGCAAATCACTTAAACAGACCACATGAAGGAGTTCACAGCGAGCCGCATTATACTCCAGGTGTGTTTTCTGACTGTCACAAAAGCAGACATGTTATAATTCAAATAATTTGAAGGTGTCTTTTTATAGCTAGGCACAAAAATCCAGCCACAATGAAAGTGTGAATCAAGCCTTATTTCAATTATAGGATACATACATATTGGCAGATATTAAAGTTAAGCACACAGGATAGTACAGAGAGAGTTTCATTAGAATATCATTTATATTTAGCAGCTGGATTCAGATACATTTTCCAGTTAATCCCATTCATGAGTTTTTGCCTAATAAATACAGGACCACATTTCCCACAAAGAACATACAGACTATTAATCACAGTACTTAGTGTACGGTTTCTCTTCACTCCTGTTTAAGTACTGGCAATATCTTCTCCCAGGTCCCCTGTGTCAGGGATCTGACCGTCTTGCACACTGTGAGCCTTCCAAATTCTCACAGTTCGATCACTATAAAACAACAAAATTAGAACAAACATATGAACAGAGGCAGAAAAGTAAAGAAATAGAATTACTTATTCTTTAAAGAGAGAAAAAAACAATAAAAAATGATACAGAATTTCAAAACAAGATGATAGGAAATGAGCGACAGTTATTATATGGCATATTGTTACCTTCAAAGTAGTTGCTCAGATTACCAGATACAGGCAGGCAAAATTGATCAAATAGCGTGAGCACTAACTGTTCCTTTCAATGAACTGATAGAAATTAGTAGTACAATTATATTAGCTATCCTGTGTGTATATACACACCATTTCCCTTTTCTTTTCTCCTTTCCCCCATCCAGCTGTCCTTTCCTTCTGAGCAGTTTCTTTCCCTTTCACAATGTCTATTGCACCTTCTGGATCTTACTTACTCTTTCAGTCTCTTACACTAGGGAGACAATATGACATTTACTCATGCAAGCCTGATTTATTTCACTTATGAATATGGTCTCCAGTTGCATCCATTTACCTACAATACCCTTGAGTTTATCTTTCTTTATAGCTCCACTGTATGAAAATACCACATCTTTTTTACCCATTCCTCAGTTGACGGACATTTGGGTTGTTT
Source organism: Dinomys branickii (assembly GCA_004027595.1). NCBI lineage: Eukaryota > Metazoa > Chordata > Mammalia > Rodentia > Dinomyidae > Dinomys > Dinomys branickii. The sequence continues at coordinate 50,085 of PVLD010000787.1, forward strand.
TTAAGATTTAGCTGCTATAAACATATGTGCACATATATAGCTATAGAATGATTTGATTTCTTCTGGGAAAATACCCAGAAGGGGAATAGCTGAGTCGAATGGGATCTCTAATACTACTTTTTTAAGGAATTTCTACACTGATTTACACAGTGGCTGTACCAGTCTACACTCCCACCAACAGTGGAGAAGGGTTCCTTTTCCCCACAGCCTCTCCAGCATTTGTTACGGGTGGCTTTTTTGATGATAGCCGTTCTTTCTGGGGTGAGATGGAAACCCAGTGTTGTTTTAATTTGCCTCTCTCAAATGATCAATTACATTGAACATCTTTTCACATATTCATTTATTTGCCATACGTTCTAGATGCAAGTCCTTTGTTTGAGGGAGAGTTGGCTAAAATTTTTTCCCAATTCATGGGTTTTCTTTTCACCCTGTTGGTGATTTCTTTTTACGTGCAAAAACTTTTCAATAAGATGAGATCCCAGTTGTTGATTCTTTGAAACATCTCCCATGCAGTTTGGTTTTTGTTCATGAACTCTGCCTACACCTATGTCCTCAAGATTTCTACCTACTTTCTCTTCCAGTAGATCTAGTGTTTCTGTTTTAACAGTTAGATCTTTTTCTATTTTGACTTTAGTGTGTGGTGACAGACATGGTTTTAGTTTAGTTTGTTTTAGGCATGCGGAAAACCAGTTTTTTCAGCACCATTTATTAAAGAGGCTATCTTTCTTCCAGGGAATATGTTTGGTCCCTTTGTCAACAACAAGATTGCTAAGTGTGTTTATAGTTGGGCCTCTATATTCTAATCTGTTCCACTGATCCTCAGGTCTGTGGGTTTTTTTGTCAGTATCATGCTGATTTTATCACAGTAGCTTTGTAGTATAACGTAAAGTCAGGGATTGTGATACCCCCTGCCTTGCCTTTGTTGCCCAGGATTGCTTTTGCCATTCTGTCTCTTCTGGTTCCAAATGAATTTCAGGAATGTTTTCTCTAGATCTGTGAGGTATGTTAATAGTATTTTGATCAGGATTGCTTTAAAACTATAAAATCATTTTTTAAAAAATCGGTCCTTAATAAATGTAGGTAAAAACATACACTGCCGCATAAGAATAGCAAGTATGTATCCATCATAAGGACAATGATACTAGCTCATAGCCTGTTCTGTGCCTTTTCCATTCATTTTAGCACAGTTAGTTCCCTTTACGCACTCTTAGAGACAGGTAGGCTCTGACACACCCACTGTGCCTTGTTTTGCTTTTCAAGCAGTTGCCCAGGTTGGCCTGGAACTCCTGGGATCAAGCAGTTACTGTGCTTTGGACTCCTGAGTAGCTAGGAGTATGATGTGCTGTTTACTGATGAGCAAACGGTAGGCGAGATCACAGAATAAGTGGCAGTGATGATACGCAAATACAGACTGTCTAACTCAAGACCCTCATCTCTTAAACTGGGGTTGCACTTGTCATTTCAGAGAGCATGTTCTGGGACACCGCACCAGGGGTCCTTGGGCACAGTACCCCAGAGCAAGGCCACAGTGAGGCATCTGGGCAGGGAGGGGTCAGGCTCAGATTTCCAGGGACTTTGAATCTGATACAGACAGGGAGAACTATTTTAGGTAAAAATGACAAAGTATCCTATAGAAAAAGCTGGAGATGTGGACTAATATGCCTTCTGACACTGAATGTCAAAGATGAAAATGATTTCTGATAACCTGATACCCTACAAATATATGCAACTATTATTTATCAATGATAAATTAATATACAAATTAGAAAAGAAGTGTTTCTGAGACAATGCACTCCTGTTTGTCCTGCATATAGATATCCAGATCAGTTATTAGAAGGGGACAAGGGCCGGGGATATAGCTCAGTGGCACAAGCGCCTGCCTGGCAAGTGTTAGGTCCTGAGTTCAATCCCTGATACCAAAAAAAAAAAAAAAAAAAAAAAATTATATTTCTTACCCTGTCTCTCCCAACTTAACAGAAATATTTCTTTTCCCAATTTCATGACAACCCCAAAGCAAAATAAGGGTTCCTACAGAATTTTATAGCTAACGGGCACATCAGAAATGTCATGGACATTCTAAAGAGAAAACCATGTAGGAATATGCCCAGTGTGGGGGAAATAGGTAAACCTTTGAAAGAACCAGGTTTTCTGGACTTTAATCACAGATCTCCTCTCCATCCTATGCACACTGCCAATAGCATGTGATGTGTTTATTCATCTACCCATTCAGTCATTCCACTTGCTCATTCAGCCAGCCACTCAGAGCATGTTACTGAGGACTACTCTATGCCAGGCACCATCCTAGGTGCTTGGGATACAGATTTAAAAAGAAAAACTCACCTCCTCTGGCATTGTAGATCATGTATTTTAGCAAGAAGAAATTCACAGAAAACAGATAATAACAGTAAATTAGGGTGTGATGAGTACTATTGCAAAAGAAACGGCAGCATACAGCAAGAGGGTCGGGAGCACTGTGGGACAGGTACACTGCTCAACAGTGCATGGCTGTGATTCTCGTACTGAGAAGGACGGGCACAGGGTCTCAGTGGGAGAAGAATCCAAAGGGAGCCACGGGCAAATGGACTAAGGCAGGAGTGAGCCTGGCATATTCAAAAAGGTTGGCAAGTCGCCAGAGAGCACAGAAGCCAGAGGGCGTAAGGCAAAGGAGGTAACAGACGGTCAGACCAAGCAGGGCCTCAGCTCTCAGGGCAGTGTAAGGTTTTAGAGAAAAAGTACAACTTCACTTCCATAATTTAAGGGTAGGGCCAACAGGATTTTATGAAGGATCAGATAGGAGCATAAAATAAAGAGATGAATGAAGAATTCCCCGAGCAAATAAAAGACAAGCCGTCAGCTGAAATGAAAAAAGCAGTAGGACGTACAGGTTTCTGATGAGAGGGACCAGAATTCAGTTTTTGGGGAAAAAAAAAGAATTTCAGTTTTTGGATGTGCTAAATTTCAGACAATCAAATCTCCACTCTTTGGTCATGATAGATACCATTATCAGCTCAGCCCTTCTACTGTACATGCAGAGAAAACTGGACAAAACACTGGAAACAACTGTGTTCAGACACTGGGCGAGTAGGACAGGACTGTGGTCCCCAGGCAAAGGGAAACAAAGAGGAGGAACTGTAACCACTTGGGCTCCTTCGGGAGCACTTTCCACAGCACAGCGTGGGGAAGAGGAATCCCAGCAGTCTCAGAGCTACTGAGTTAAGGGATAGAAAGTGAAATCTAGAGTCTACGGGAGTTGGAATTGACAAGACAAGGGGAAAGGTCTCTTCAGAGAAAGAACTCTAAATCTGCACAGGAATCCCCAAGCCTTTGAATGTTAAGTTTCCCAAGCTTGAGGCTGTAAGGCCAGAAGAAAAGCAACAGCCAGGGAACTGCATGCTGGACAGTGCTCAGAGCTACTTGGATCTGCCTCAAAAAGCTTAAAAGTAAGTCTCAAAAAGATGACTCTGAACCACAAGGAATTTAGCTGCCTGGAAAAGCCAACACCTTACAGGAATAGAAGAAAGTCAAGACACTCAAACTGCAGTCCTATAATATCTAACACCCATTGAAATTTTACTGGATATGAGAAGAAGTAGGGAGAATGTGACCAATCAGCACAAGAAAAACCAATGCGTGATGCCAGAGGCAGAAATGAAAATAGGGTGGAATTACTGTGTGAGGACCTAAAGTACAAAGCGCCTCAGTTTCCCCACCTATAATATGGAGATGCTAATTATATATACCTCTGAACATTATTATGAGGACTCACTTAGAACAACACCTTGCAGAGAGTAAGCGTTATTGACATGGTTGATAAAAAACAGGCATAACTAATTTTAAATTAGGCCCTCTGGGCTGGAAAGAGCTCAGGGGAAGAGCACTTTGCCCAGCCATGTGCAAGACCCTTTGTTTAATCGATAGTAAACCCTCCCCCAAATCCATTTGGTTTTATTAGCTATTTTCCTAATTTTGAAAATTTATGGTAAATATATTTGCACGTGATGTACCTTGGGTAAACTGAACATTTACTTTAGTTCCTCAAAACTGAGATCATATTATGAAAGAGAGAGAATATGGTCATACCACACATCAACTCCTGTGTCTCAAGGACACACCATGTGAGTCTCACACTGAGGGTCCCACACCTCAGTGAGGTGTATTTGAGGGTATTATTTTCAGTATCAAGGACACACATTTCCAAGGAGACAAACAAAGGTGGACACTTTTAAGAAAGTAGTGGATCTTGGAAACACTGAAACAGTGAAGTCAAGGAAATTACCTCAGGAAAACAAAAAATAATTTGCCCCGATGGACCTTAAAGATAAAGAAGCACTGCTCTATTCCTAAGAGTCTGGAGCAGTGCCAGCCTGAGAAATTCATGGTGAACCGACAAACAGATGAATCTGTCAGCCCAGCCACCCATAAGGAAGAGAAAGAAATGTTGTTATGTACTTATACTTTAAAAGGAGAAAGAGGCACTGAGGTATTGTTAAGAATTTTGTTAGAAATATGAAAAACGACAAATGTGCTGTCTTTCTGAAAACAAAAATCTTTAGAAATTAGTCATCTATGATTTTTTTAGATATTAAAACCATCCAGGAGAGACATGGCGGCAGATACTCTCATCGCATGTTTCTAGACATTTACAATGGATAATAGTTATCAACTCTGAACATGAAGAAGCAATAGGGCAACGTCACATGGGAAAAACTTACTCAGCTGCAGTGAAAATGTGGGTGGAATTAACACACACAGCATTGATAGGACTATCGTGACCCTTCATCTCTCCAACAGGCATACAAGTATCCATGTTCCAGAGTTTCAAAATGCCCCCTCTGCAGCCACTGAGCAACACAGGGTGGCCTGGCACCATTCCCAAGGCACAGACCCAATCTTTATGTGCGTTCGGAACTTGCTGAGGAGAAAAACCAGAGAGAAAGAGGGATAAAAATCAGCTTCATGGGAACTTTCCAAACCATTTCATGCCAAATTAAGTTCCATTTTCATTGCTAAAACACAACATTTGGAATGCTGAATGGCATAAATATCATACAGGTTCATGTTCTGTATAATAAATTTAGGTGATTTTAAGAAGTAAAACTATAATTTGATCCCCACTTGCCTCATTAATTTCCATCATTGTGATCTACAGTAAAAGCCCATATATGTTAAAAATCTATAGAACTAAAAAAATTCAGAAAGTATCCAAGATTTTTTGAATGTTACATCCTACTCAGAGGCAATAAATATCTCACCATTTTCTGGAACAGATTTCAGAAAATAAGTTTGAGAACTACAGCCGTACATGCAGACTCTGAGGAGTGCCACATAAAACCATCAGTTTAAACTTTTGGTGGGGAATATGGATGCTAACAGTTTTGCTTTGCCTTTCAAAACATCAGATGTAATCTGTATATTTAATAATGAACAAGCAGTACTTAGAAGATAAGACCATGTGACTCTACTTTATGTGGGAATATATTTATATGTACAATGTATAATCACAACTGTGAATATATACCTATAAAAGAAAAGCTTCAAATACAGTATACGCATCCATTGCCAAGTTTTTTCTATTACTGGTTATTCTACTTGTTCATTTTCATCTGTGGGCTGCAAGTAGGAAAGTGGTAGCAACTGCAGTGTGAACACATGTCCATATGTATGAGGACAACATGTGCAAGGAAAGGCTTGAAATTGTGCAAAATTTTACTTGTCAACTAATTCCTTTCCTGGAGAGGTAGTGAAAGACATCAGTATCTAAACTTACCAACACAACACTAACCCAAGTGTCGTTCAGTAGAAAATGCGCTACCACTCCTAGGTATGTGAAAATGCTCCTCCAGATGAGGACTCCTTTGTATCACTTATGCCCTCAACTAGACTTCATGCTCTTTGGAACACAGGTACATAAAATAAAACAAAACAAACTGCAAAACCACACAGCTGCTCTTCTTCAAGGCTGATTTTATGTAAAAAAAAAAAAAAACACATGCACAGACAGTTCCCGGTCTTTCAGCTCTCAGTAATATCTGCTCTCCCCCCATCCCGCAGCTGTTTAGTACCGACCACTTCCTTTCTTCCAGTTAGTAAGTCATCATTCTTTAAGAGGAAGTCCTAATTAACATTCTCCCTAAAACATGAAAATACACAGATGCTCTAAGTTCCTATAGAAAACACTGCGTGGTTCTGAAATGCCTGTATGCCACAAAGGTTTTGCGTTACCTGAAGAAGGTCTTTTTGAGCTATGTCCCATTTCTTGATTCCATTATCCCTGGACCCGCTGAACAGGCTGTCCCCGTGAAGAGTCAGCGCCTCTATTCCATCGTAATGAGGGGGTTCAAAGTTGTGCGTGGGACTCACAGTTCCGAGAGCCCCTTCGGTCACATCAAACATCTAAAAGCCCGAGTAGAAAGAGAACAATTACCTCATTGGACTTCCAAGTAAGCACCTGTGTGTACTCATTCATAGCAACATGCATCGGGTTGTGTTAATGTGACATGGCTTGTCTTGTTATAATCTGTTGTCCTGATACTGAGCTTCCTTTGTTCCACGGCTGACGTGTGCTTCCCCCTTTGCAGGGCTCTCGCCTATGACCTGATTCTAACTCCTCCTGCCCCTTTCCTCCACTTATTGAACCTGAAATCAATGACCCTGAGGATGACTCTGAGTCCTGTTGCATACCAGTTTTGCTTGCATGGCATGTGCTTTCCTGTCTGCACGCTTTTAAGAAAGGCAACCAGATCTGTTCATGTCTGTGTACAGAAATGATACGCTCAATAATAAAAAATATTACGTATCAGTCCAGCTGAAATTCAAATAAACAACACGATTATTACTTCATCACTGTTAGGCAGCTCTGTGGTCCTAGAAGTCATCTCCTGTTTCCCAAAGCTGCTGTTCAAAACTAGGTCACTCCTTCGTTGCCCACATCTCAGCTGGCTGAAGGCCTCACATTTTCCTGGGAAGGCTAGAGTGGTCCAAAATAAACATGTGGCCTCTCCATCCTAAAAATTTCCTTTGACCTCCAAATAGCTTCCTGCCACCTTCAGAGACTCATGTGCACTTACTCTTTGCAAGCCTCACATCTGATCTGATTCTAACTTCTACCCTTTCATCAACCGCCTCCACTTTTCCTTTGCACTGAACCTGTTTTCTAAGCATGCTACCAGTTCAAGTCATCTGAAGATAAATCCTTCCCCTTACCCATTTTCAAGTCATTCATGGGTCAACCAAAGTCTCTAGAAAAAGTACTTGTGCTTTCCTTACCTCTCTTTCTTCCCATATCCTCTGTTACTATTGCCTGCATGGGCACTTCCCCAGCACAGTCAGATTCCCTCTCCTTTGTCATCAGCTCTACCTCCTTGAACATCCGTTTCTATGTGGATACTCCCAAACCTGCCTCTCTTGTCATAGCTTAACTTAAGCTCTGGACTCGCGTTTCTGGTGGCCTATACATACACATCCTGTTTCAAACACAAACGTAACACGTTGGGAATCAAACCATGTGTCTTTCCCCACCCTATCTGCTAATTTCATGCAATTCTAATGGCCGTACAAAGCTGATGATGACAGCTGTGGTGGTGGTGATGACGATAATGGTGGTGAAATTCAATTATTCACTGGGAGGCTAAGCTACAAGATCTTTAAAATCTCTCCCAGTCAATCTCCTATGAAAAATGGGAGTACACAATTAAATGATAGTAAAACCCAGACCTAAAAATGAGGAAAAGATTCAAAAGAAAAAGATGTAAGAAAGGAACAGGTTAAGAGAAAGGGTTCTGGAGGAGTCTGAGTACTTCAAAACTATCACATCATAGGTGGATAGGATTTGACAACTCCGTAATACACACTTTGATGTAATGATCCTTGGAACCAGTGATGATCAGATCTTGTCCGCTGGAAATCTGATCTACAGTAAGGCACATAACAGGGCCTAGATGTCCTGTTAACTTTCCTGTAGACTGAAACCTTTAAAAAGAAGGAAAAATATATGAAAAGACTTCTCAGAATGATGGGGCATAAGCCTCACTGCAAAAGTAACTCATATTCTTTCATAAAGCTATTGATTTTCCTTTTGATTTTAGTTCCATCCCTATGAAACTATTCAGATTAGAGTTTTAAACAACAGCCAAACCAACACATTGCACCCTGGAATTTGAAGGCCCTAAGTTATTCTAAAGATGAGCAATTTCATTCATGTAGTAAAGCAGCAAAATTCTGAACAAAAGCTAACAGCTAGTATGAACTCCTCCCATATAAACTTTAATATGTTAAATGTCCAAAACTGTGACAGATATATGACTAATATTTTCTATCTTTGTGTTTGAAGAAAGCAACAATATCAATGATTAACTACAAAGTCAACAGAAATATGGGTAAAGATTATTTTATCACATGCATGTACACATTTTTACCTACACACATATACAGTGTACATATCATACACTCATGTACACTCATGTACACACTCATCTAAATGCATAAACCAGTGACACACATAGAGGTATGTGTACATCAGAAAGTAGGTGGTCCATTGCATCAATTATTACAAATATATGCAAAGGACTAGGACAGATATTGCACTGGAAGAAAAACATGTGATGTCAGTTGTCAGAGGGTGATAACAAAACTATTTCACACTTCAACTTCAAATCAAGCTCAGCTACAGCCTAAAAGCCTGTACTGCAGGGCAAATAAAAACCAATGAGATAAAAAAAGCCTTACATTTTTGTCATTTTTTTCTTTTTAACAACTTTATCTTTTTAATACCTCACAGTTTACATTTATTTCATTATTTTATACTCATAAAAAGCCTGCAAGGATTATTAAATTAACTTTACAAACTGAAAAAGTTGAGGTAAAGGGTGTTTCAGTGATGTTCAAAAACTAATTCTCTCAAAGATACTGATGAAACTTAGACAGGAATACATATTCACCTTTATCTAATAAAGAACACATTTACAGACAAATAGTAAGAGATTATAACACAGTTTATATATCTTCTCCACATAACTTTTTCCCAGCAATGAAAACTAAAAGATTGGAATATTGTGAGTTTGTTAGTGAGGACATTTAGGTGGTTGTGCTAGACAGAAAAACCAGTAATTTTACATTCACTTCTTAATTATAACATCACATTCCATAAGAACAATATGATAGTGATGTCTGGAACTTGTGTTTGTGATATGCAAGAGGTCTGTTTTCTTAAAAAATTCTACCTTTTAAGATCCCACATTCTGACAGCATTTCCAGACGCTGCATAAAGGAACGTGCCCGTGGGGTTGAGCGCAATCTGATTGATTTGGTTCTCTCCGGAAGGAATCGCCACGATCCGGTTTGTACTTGCTGAACACACATCTCCAAGGTTCACTTGACCAGAGGACCTTCACAGACACAAAGCAAAGCAAAAGCAGTCCATTTCCATATACGAGGCAGGCTCAAGGCTTGGATCCCTGGGAAACTGGCTTGTAGGCCACCAGAGGATCTCTGTCATTTGTCACCACACACACAGTATACATATAAATGTCTGCTGACTAAGGGAATGAATTATATAGGATGACAGGGGTTTAAACTCTTAATTTGAAGCCTATCACATGCTGTTAGTAATGACTAAAATATCACTGAAAAAAGGTTAGTTATAAGAGATAAAAACTTAGCCAATGATATAATTCCATAAGTGATTCGTTTTCCTACAGGTTTCAGAAGTTCTCTATGGACTGGCCTTACCAAATTCCTTTTGTGGATAAAAGTTGCCTTTTGGGATTACAGGCATTAGGATATTTTAAGTTATTTGTAGTTTTTCTCACTTTAACTCAATTACAGACGAGTATCTACTATGTGTTAAAGTCTTAATCGTAGCGTATTTCTACTTCTTCAGATAGATTCTAGATGGTATTTTAAACCACTTTTAAACATCTTCTCAGCTAACTTCTAAAATATTGTTACAACCAATCTTTTCAAATTTGATTTTAGTGATTCACCTGAATTGGTAAATTTCTAACTTTATATATATATATATTTTTTATGATAGTTCTTTTATATATAAAAGAACATATATGTTGTTATATACATACATATGTATATACACATGTATAGATATATGTATATAAATATGTTGTATTTGTCTATAAAACTTCTCTCAAGAGACATTCAGTATGGTAAAAATTTGTAGTTCTCTATTTATAAAACACTTAAAAGTTAATAGTCTCTATTATAGGTACTATACCAATTAGTAACAGTTAACCTTTTCAATTCTCCCAACTTCATTTAATCATTTACAGGGGTCACTCAATTTTAATTATACAAAACTATTCTCCAATCTCATGGCAAGAAGAATCATTGTTTTAGATTTTTAAACATGTTTATATATAATAACACACAGTGGAAAAATCTCATTCTCCAATTGTCCAACACAACCTACAATTATGAAATTTGTGCTAACCTCAAAGTAGTCTCAGACCTAAAATTATACTCTGTCATTCAATACCTCTTAATTAAAAGCTGCAAGTACTTTTTACAATGGTAATTATAGCCACTTTACAAGATTTCTATTTATTTGATGCTAGGAATATAAACCCCTTACTTCCATCCAGTAGTAAATAGTATAAAAATGTAACATCTTCATATTTGAGAGGAAGAAAACAAGAAACGTGTACTTAGCACAAATCAAATACAGTTAATCTCTTCCTGTTTATAGTGAACTCAATTTGTCAATCTGTTTTTTTTTTCTCATTTTACCTGGGTTTTATTATTGTGAACACCTGTAACAACCTGCAAAGCATCCACAGCTCTATTTTTTTTGTGGTTTATAAAACAAATGACTATTTACCCCTTATGCTATTAGTTTTTAGATTACTTACGTCAGTGTTCGAATGCACTTTGCTGAATCTCTGATGTCCCACACCTTAATATAAGATGTTGACACCGTGAAGACCAAACTTGTGTAATTACAGTATTTTACAGACACAACATTGTTGGGATGACCCCCCAGGGACATGATCTCCTGCCCAGTCACTAGGTTCCAGACTTTACAAGTGCGATCTAAAACAGACAAAAACAGAAGAATACTATTAATATGAACAACTTTAGAGTCTCTTAATAATAAAAAATATTTAAACAATTTCTCCTCTGAGAAGAAAATGAGAGTAAAATAGTAATTATTCCATTAACATGTGCCAGGCTTCCTCATCTCATCCGTGAGCATCTGTGCCGGGTTCGTAAGCAAGGTAGGTGCAAAAGACTGTGAAAGTCAGGAGTGTCTGCTGTACCCCCACTAAAAATACAGGAGCAACAATTTTTGAAATAATCATACAGAAAAAGTCCTGCCTCAAACTATCCTGAATTTAAAATGCTCATCTAAAATCAACTTCTTTAAAATACTGTGTTCCGCTTGGATTTCTCCTCTTGACACACTTTTATAAACACACAGCCCTTTTGCCCCACAGGGACTGATGAATTTTATTTTTGTTTGAACCCAAAACCATAATCACAAAATTTTTCTATTTTGTTTTCCTGACATCTTGAATAACTAAGTACTGTGGAAAGATACATCTGAATCACTGAAACCGTGTAATATTTTCATAAAACAGCTTTGTTTCATTGCAAGAATTTCTTGTCATTATTCTCAAAGTTCTAGTTTGTCATACTTCCCTCATAGATAATGAGCAACAAATATCTGCTGATTAAGCTGACTCTTACAATATCACTAAATTCCAAAGCTTTGCACTAGCTCCTTAAATCCTCATGCATGGCCTCATTGTTATGACTCTAACTGCCCTGTCCACAACTTCTCTTGCTTGTATTCTACCTTTCAGCCCAGCTGAATATCATTTCCAAATATCCCTATTTTTACTTCCAGTTCCGCTAGTTTTATTCTGTTGTCCTTATTATCAATTCTTACAAGTCAATATCCAAATCACCTCATGAATTTCATCCTAAATGCTTCATGGTCAAAGCTTTCCATGGTCCTTAAAAGTACACATGATCTCTCCCTTTGCAGAACCCGAGGTCCTTTATTCTAGAACTCTTCAAAGTTGTTTATAGTTGCTTGCATTACACCAAAGGTTTTAAGAGTACAGGATTGGAAATGAGTGGGCCAAGTTGTCTAATCCTGGTTTTTCTACTTTCCTAGACAAATTTACTTGAGAAAATTATTTAATTTCTTGAATCCTGAGTTTCTTCATCATTAAAATGAGGATACAATACATAACTCGTTGGAGTTGTTATGGAAATTAAATGAGATATATTTGTTTAGTGCTTCAAAGTCACCCACATAGTATAGAAATGGTGCTTGCTACTATCTTATTCTTTTTTAGCAGAGTACATATTTTAATGGCTTTTTGTAAATCTGATATTAACCTGCATTATAACATCTAGAATCTTATATTGAGTCAGTTCCCAAATTGTGGCGGGAGGTGCATTTTCTCACCACCGCATCCACAAATCATCAAGAAGTTTTACTTTCTTCCTAAACTTGGATTGGTTTTATATTTTACATAATTCAGGGGATGAACCAATAATCAGATTCTTAAACAGCCTGACTTTTTTAGAGCCAGTCAAAAAGTCAACCTTAAAACAACTATTAAATATCCGCCTTATAACTACTGCTACCTTTTGATCCAGTGAAGAGAAGATCGTCAGTAGAATCCACACACAGCACAGCTTTCGTGTGTCCCTCGGCTATGTGAACACACTGCAGTGGAGCTGCTCTGATGCCTTTTGAAGCAGGAAATGGGTTGATTATGCCCCTGAGGTGCGGAAACAAACAAACCAACCAAGATTCACTTCAGTGGCTCTATTATGGTAATAGTTTTCCCCTAGTTTTAGAGTTTTTATAAGTAATTAGTCGTAAAAGCTAGACTGATGTCTTGGTGTTTTCTTAAGCAAAAGAACAGAGATGGAGTGTGAAACAGGCATGCAGTGATGCAGTGAGTGCCTGAACGAATTAGGCACCTGCTGGGAAAGCTGATGAGATATCGGGATTTGCTTATTAACAGTTTCAGCTCGCCAAAGTTTAAAGAAGCAGTATTGGCAGCTGTTTGAGGTACTGGACTCTGACAAATCAGGAAGCAGCACAGAAGCTGAGTCACTGAAAGACATGACTCTGTGTCATGGTAGAGTATACATCCATGTCGAAAAGAACATGGAGCAGAGACTATGACATGCTGCCCTGACACTCTGAGAAAGTAGTTTTCAAGCAAAAATTGAAGACACTAGAATTACAGCCCACAGAAATTTAAGGGAGGATTATTCAAAAAGATAAGAAACATAAAAGAAAAAACTCCAATAAATCTCAAAGAAGATTTAAAGCTGGGAATTGTTTTAAGGAATGAAGTTCCAGAGGGTACTTTCCATAAACTTACTATTTCTGGAATTTCTGCTGCGTGGCAGTATAGGGATATATTAACCAAATATTGTTCCTCTCCTAAAGAAGCTTAAAAATAGGGTCTAGGTTAAAGTAATTGTATCAGGAAGGCTAAGGTGAAAAGGAATTAGACATGGCAAATCTACAACTTATAGGAAAAAGAAAAATTATATTGAAATATGTCCATATAAGGCAGACGGCGTGACGCCAGTACAAACGGGATAAAGCAGAACTAGTGTGTTTCCACCCTCTTGGTGAAAGAGAGCACTCTTCAGAAGAAAGGGTGAGGGACAAAACAGAAGGCCACGCTGAGAACTGGGGAGCTAGAAGGGCTGTCTGGAGGACAGGCAGAGAGTGATGAAGGGGAACGCATCGAACCCCAGCCTGAATGTGGTCACTGTGGGGCAAACGTACTGATAAAAACAGAGGAAAGGTGCAGAGACAATTAAGAAGAAATACAGCCTCAAGACAAGTGAGACCAGACAATGGAGCCTTACTCTATGAGTTCAGTATTTGTTGTTAAATTACTACGTGACGGGGTCTTGAAAGGATATGCCATTCTAGAGGCAAAGCCTTTGCCAGCAACCTCAGAAGTCGCAAAGATCAAAAAAGGGAGCAGAACACATAGACCTGATTTTCTAAGAAGCAAGAGAAAAAGTAGATTTTATAACTTCAGATGGGTGAAGCTTCTTGTTGAGTCTGACAGAGGAAGATAATAAATCCTTATAAATACTTCAAAATATGTACTCAGAGGGATGTGGCTTGGCAGTAGAGTGCTTACCTAGCATGTATGAGCCTGGATTCAATCACCAGGACCACACAAAAATGAAATCTTTCTTCAAAAAATGTTCATTAGTAAGAGAGGTTATAAGCTCACAAATTTCATGGGGAAAGTTTTTTTATGGATTAAAAGGAAGCAAATTAGGGAAATATATAATATACAATATAGGTGGACTCTAATGAAATCTGTCCAGCAAGCTTTTCAAGAGATGCCTTTGAGGACAAAGTAAACATGGCACTGCTGCAGTAAAATGGCTGCAAAGGCGGCGGAGGGTCACACCTATGGAAGCAGCAATATCACGGTCAACTTGGAAACGCCCTGTGTCTAGCCAATCTTTCCCTGACCTGACATACTAGATTGATCTATGGAAGAGCTGGATACTGTACTGTGTTGCTGGGGAAAAATTACTGGAAAAGATCATTTGCCTTATGTACCTCGTAAGCACTCAAATAATCACTGCGTAAAATTTAAATTGAACATTTTAATCAAAGATAGAGCGGAATGCTCCAGGTAGGAGACAGAATCAATAGTGACCTAAGTCTAAAAAATGAAAAAGGCTTTACTGTTAAATACAAGATCGAAGAATTAACAATTTACGCATCCTCCATCAACATTACACCACTTGCAAAGGTTCTGGACTCAACCACCGCCACCACCACTGCCAGTAATGATAATAACAGAAAAATGTAGACACTAGAATCACACATTCATGGTATTTCACCCTTCACCAAAATTAGTTCATTCATATTCTGAAATATAAAAATGAACTTGAAAATAGTTTAAGCTAAAAATAAATATTACAAATTTCAACAACAGACTAAAGAGGGAAAAATGCTCATTTTTGCTCCACGCTAACCGCTGAAGCAGTGTACTGCTGAGAATAGGGTTAATTCCTCTCCCTCCCCTGCCTACCTTTTGGACAATATTATGGTTTGCATCTAGATGTCCCCGCAAAGCCTCATGGAGTCCTAGAGTTTCTCTGGAGGTGGCTGAATCCAATGTGATTAATTCATGGTGAGATGCTGGGATTAAGGGTGCTGAGATTAAGGGCGGGAGACTGCTGGGCCAGCCCACTGACTGGACTGACACTGCCCCAGTCCCAGTAAACTATACAATGTAAGAGATGGGAAGAGGCTGGTCTCACACCCTCTCTCCTTGCTTTTGCTGTCTTCTGCCACCATGAACTGTTGCTCCTCTGTCGTGGGCCACCCTGCCTTGGAGCCAACTGATTAGGGACTGAAACCTCCAAACTGTGAGCTAAATAAATCTTCTCCCTTTAACTTTGGGTGTCAGGTATTTTGTCTCAGAGAATGAGAGAAAATTGTCTGAGACAGAAGATCTGCTTATGATCCACAAATTGACAACAAAACAAAGAAAACAAGTGAAAAAAGGGAAGAGACAAAAGGATAAGTGTGAAGAAGAAACAAAAGACAGAAAAAAAGTTAAAGGCCATCTCAAAATCCGTGAAACATCATTTTTTTTAAATGTACGTATTAGTGAAAAATGTTTTTGGTAGTAAAACTCCTTTAGCTTCATTTTTTTTCTATTTTTCAGTATGACCGTGTCCTTTTCTGCAGTATACCTTTGTCACATGACTTTTTCATTTAAAAATGCTAAACCAGCAAGAAAAAATAGCTTACCTACCCCCCACACTTAGAGGGGACTGAAATGCTTAATGAGGAGCAAGCCTTCTTGGTATCCATAAAACTTCTTTTAAAGAAAACATTTAGATTACAGACAGAAAACACATACAACTTCTTAAACTATGATACAGCTTGCCAGTGCTTTATCTATGAGGTATGATGACAAAAATACATTAAAATTAATACGTTGTAAACTCTTAATGCATTTAGGTTACAGACAGACATTAGTGCATCACAGGCTTATAGCAAAGCATGCAACAGAAAACGAAACTTGCTCAGAATTTCTAGAAAAGGCATTTTGGGACACAGACAAGATGCTGGAAGGTAGGAAAGATAGGAAGAAAGTACCTGTGTACCTCCGACAGAGAAGAGTCACTTTCATCAGACCTATAGTGAAAGAGTTAGAATTATGAGGAGAAAAGATACGGACGTCAACAGGTAAAGACACGGACACAGGACTGAAAACCCACAGCATGGAAATGGAAACACAGCATGCACTTCCGTCACAGTGCACTGCTTTGCTACTGCCACCAAACATCAGCATGTTCAAGTCAGGACAGCATTTGACTCGTGCGTCCAACCACAGCTTAGGGGGCAAAGCTTTCTTTCTATTACTGACCCACGTAACCTATTGTATCCTCACTTCTAAAAACTCCATCCTAGAGAGAAATAGAACCAGGTACAATAAATACACCACTGTGAGGCTTCCCCCTCTTCATGTGCCTAATACTTAGGGGAAACTTCCCGTCTCAGTAGTGGATTTAGTTCACATTGGTATTTGTTACTGCGGGTTTACGCTCTCAGGTTTAAGTTTTCATAAACACAACTCACGTCTGAGTGGAGAGTAAATCATTTAAAATTGCACTAACCCTAGTTTAACTCTAAGGAGGCCCCCAGTAGGCTTTTAAAATCAGGCAAGAGACTCCTATTAGCACTCTTGGCAGCGGAGTCTGACCATGCTGAGCTCTAGTTAGAGCGCTAAGAGGCTCGGGGAGAAGAAGGGCGGGTGGGCTGAGTGCTGGCCTGGAAAGTGAGCAGCATGGGGGGCGGGGTAGACTCTAAAAGGAACTCCAAAGAAAGAGATACAAAAGATGGGAGTTTTTGAAAGTATTAAGTCAGATATTCTAGGTGCTAGGTTAGAGAGAGGACAACAGAGGCAAGTTATCGACAGTTCATAAAATATTTCAGTAAAAATATGAAACTATGATAAGGTTGTCAAGGTTATCAAAAGGCTGACCATAAAAACAAGAAAAGGGGCCAGGGCTATAGCTCAGTGGCACAGCACCCACCTGGCAGGTGCAAGATCATGAGTTTGATTCCTGGTACAAAAAAAAAAAAATCAAAAGTCTGACAAAATTTTGTTAAGTACAATTTATGCATCATAGATGAAATATTATAATTCTTGATATAACTAGTAAAAATGGATTTCCCCAAAATATTTTTAATACTCTATTTTTCTGAATTAGAGAGAAATGATTAATATTAAAAAATATTTTATTTAATAATATGTAAAAATGTTTACCTCACCAGATCAATTTGAAGACAATGTCATCTACTGATTAAATTTTATCAACATCTAATAAAGAATATATAAAATAATTGATCCATACAAGTTATTTCAAAATGTTAATTTGTGTAAGTTTGTAGGGCTTAGCACAGTCTAAACACACCAGAGAGATCTTAAAAGGCATCTTATAAATTCCAGAGGCCTTTGATGTATACAGGGAGAAAACAGCACAGGAAACAAAGAGGCCTGGGAAGGCAGCTTAGTAGAAAGGCGCTTGTCCAGCATGCATGAGGCCCTGGGGTCAATCCCCAGTACTGCAAACAAGCGAAAAAGGAAAAAGAAAAGGTCACCATCGGGGTGGGGAGGACAGGTATCAAGCACATACAGCCAGACATCAGTATTCAAACTCTAGAGTTAATAAATACCTGTGGCAACACTGTTAGTATTGAATTCTTGCAAGAGAGATTCTGGCTCAGTGTGGGGTACTTTTAACATCTAATTTAATGAAAATTACATTTTCCACATCCTCCAACCTCTCCTCCCCTGTAGCCTCCTCCCAGTCCCACCCCCTGGATCTATAAAGGTGTTCTTTCTTCCAAGAACATCATTACTGCTGTGTTATGGTGTATTTTTATAGAAAAATAATCAAGTAACACATTACACATATAACAGTGGTCTTTGAGGGTGCTGAATCTACCAAAAGTATAAAATGTGCCTCTGTTCAACTCAGGCTCCCAAAAGGTTCATAAGAGCTGAAGAATCCCACAAAATTTAAACTTCAAGTGGTCTCCAAGGTTTTTCAATTCTAACTGCCTTACCAAAGAAAAGGTAAGAAAAGTGGTGAAAGTATAGAATGTACTCTATAACAGAGAATAATGTCCAGCAGGAAAATAACTTTCCCCCATGTGGACCACACAGTTCCTCTCCATTAGAAAAACACATCAAATGCGGCCTGCGTGCACAAGTCTGGCTCCATCTCCCACACCGAGATGGCTTGGGGGCTCAACAGGCTGCACCGAAAGGTTCAGAATGTTCTGGAAATAGTCATTTTCCATAATGACTTACTTATCCTGCTGAACTGATGTGCTTCCCTGAGAAACAGTAAGACGATTAAAGACATTCAGTTCATTACGGGGCCGGCTTGGTGGGGAAGAAGGAGGCGAGAGACTAGCCTCTGAGGTTCCAGAATCTGAGCTACAAGAAAAAGAACATTAAACAGGTGGCTTTAGTTGGTTACACTTGGTTAGGAAGGTTACAGGAAACATGCTTTAAAAAAAAAAGGCTTTGCATTTGAGAATTCCTTCTTTTCTTCCTTTTTTTATAAGACAAAATACTTTCTGAACAATTTCATTTAAAAAGTTTCCCTCTGGAGTTTGTTACATTGGCCACGAGATAGCACTAAAGAAAGATTCTGCCTAATGAAATTGGAAGGCCAACAATGAAGCAAGCCAAATTTAAAATCACACAATTTCAGACTTCAGAACAAATTGCTCAGCTTACAGATAAGAAAACAAACTCAGAGCTTGGGAGCAATTTGCGTCTGTAAAACTTACTTGCTCCATTCTCCCATTTTTCCAATTATTCTTGAGACATTCAAATCATTAGAAATAGCCAAATAGAGTCTTTAAAAATAGAGAAAGCCAGGATGAGGAGAAGGATCGTTTCTCTGACATTCAAGTCAGCTACGACAGTGGTCAAGGTAGAGTGCACTTTTTGGCATAGGGTGTGAGGAGGTAAGATTGTCCACTTAGGTACAGAAATATATCAACACTTCTTATATTTATTTTTGTGTTAAAGAAATTAAGGAAATGGCCTTACTAATATTTACAGGTAGACATAAATAGATGCTGTACCTCACGGCCCTGTTTAAATACTACCATCACACGGGACATGTCGGGCACTCTAAGGAGCGGCAAGGTAACAATGACTCTCGTCCGTTAGACTTCTGCGTACTTCTGTGTTGCAATTTATAAACGTCGAGTGAGGTAGACTGTTAGATCATATTATGTATTGATAACCACACTAACCCTCACCACACAAAAGAATTAACTGAGGCTAATATCAAAAATCCAAACTTGAAAACAGCAAGACAATGACACAACTAACACACTGCGTGATTTATACTACTTTTTTGATCCACTGCCCTAATGAGGTAAAGTCATTGTCAGATGGCATTCAAAATTAATTTCAAGTTTCTGTAGAAAACAGTTTTAAACGTAAATTTAATAAGCCTAAGTCCACGTGCATATTCACTGCTCAATGACATACAAAAATAACTGAGATATAGGTTAGTGGACGTGGGGGGCTGGGCATATAGCTCAGTGGAATAAGCGCCTGCCTAGCAAGTGCAGGGTCCTGAGTTCGATCCCCAGTACCGCAAAAAACAAATAAGTTAGTGGACGTGAATAGGAGTAAGTACTCAAATTCATTAACAGCATATGTGTGACCAGAGGGTCACCTGGCCAAACTGATGGCTGACTTGATTGTCCTGATTAGTCACATCATTAAGAAACAGAGCCAGGCTCGGGTTGCAGATTAAATCTACCACTGTCCCTGGGCACCCGTGCAGCAGACACTTTCTGCAGCGTGGTGGGAGGCGCCGCTACTCACTGCTTCTGTTCCTTGGCCTTTGACTTCTCTGCCCTCTCATAGGCCTTTCTCCTGGTGGCCGGGGATGGCTCTGGGATTTTTCTTTCTGGTAGAGATGACTGTCTGGAACTGAAATAGGACCAGAGTTTTTAGTTACCTTGTCATATTAAGACATATGTATAAGCCTGGTAGTCAATCCAGAATTTTAATGGATTAATAACTGCAATGAGAAATATTATTACTTTAAAATAAACATAAAGCTAGAATAGGAAAATATTGAGTCAATTTTAGTTGATGTAAGCTTCATAATTATATTCAACTTAAAATTTTTAATAGATAAATAACTTATTTAAGATTATTACTTGGAAACAAAAAATAAAATAGGATAGGAAAACATTTTATGAGTTGTTTTTATTTAATGTAACCTTGACAGCTATAAGTTTTTAAATTGGCAGCCCAATTCAATATGTGCAAACCTATCATCTCTGAAGTAAACATCAATACTATACTGCAAAATAACTATTAAATATTTTATTTGAAGTGTAAGTGTTAAAGTTTTATGGAAAATTACTTCAACTGAAGAAAATTTACTTTTATAAAAGCTTACAAGAAAAAAATTAGGATATCAGAATACAAGAAACAATGAGATTTAATAAATTAATATTTAAACAGTCACAAAATGGCCATACAGGTAATCACACACAAAAATGACAGTATTATTCTACTCAACAGTTATTTACGTAGTAATTAGTAGGTACATATATTTTAGTAATAAAATTATTCTTGCCTTGTAAGTTTAAAATGTTGAATGGCTATTATGTAATTAAACATTCAGGAATATGATTTTTATATATGACTGTAACAAATTTTAACTATAAAAAATATATATTTACTATTCCTGGCTAGTTACAGTAATAAAAAAAAAAAACACTAAGGAATTAGAAATGAAGACCCCTGGAATGGCTTTACATGACCCCTAATTTAACAGTGAAAATTAGCCAGGTATGGGGCATATGCCTTGAATCTCAGCACTCTGGGAGGCTGAGTCAGGAGGCTAGAGAGTTCCAGCGCAGCCTAGCACCTTAGTGACTTAGCAAAAGACCTCATCTCAAAATGAAGAACAAAAAAGGGCTGGAGAATGTAGCTCAATTTGAAGGCCCTTGGTCCAATACCCAAAGGTGAAAAAAAAAGTGGAAACTAAATATAGTTAAACTTCACATGCCTAATATCTCTAATCTGAGGAAGTCACATTTTAGAAATCTTGCATCATATAAACCATAATAATTACCAAAATAAATTATTTTATTTTATGGATAAATCCTGTGTAGTAATGGTTTATAAGAATTGCAGCATTAAGCATATGGAGCCAACTCTTAAAACTGCAAAGCATCACTGGGCATGGTGGTGCATGCCTTTAGTATCATCACTCAGGATGCTGAGGCAGGAGGATCATGGCAAGTTCAAGGCCAGCCTGGGCTACAAAGTGAGTTCAAGGCCAACCTGAGCTGCATAATGAATTTCTGTCTCAAAAAAGACAAAAAGATTTTTTTAAAAATTCAAAGAATTACAGACTTCTGAATGTATGAAAAGATACTATCTACAACCTGTCATAAAGGATACATATTTTTAAATGAAAAAAGAAAAAAAATGAACAAACGAAACCAGTATTACCTGAATCTTGAGTCCAGGCCACAGATTTAGTCTTGAAGGTCCAAACTCTCTGTTCATCTGATTGACTAAATGCTGAGCACATGCAAGTTCCTAAAATCTATCCTCAGTTCAATAATACTATTTTCATCAAAAGGATTTCTTCTACTCTCATTGTATCACAAGAGCACTGAAGCTACACTGGTTAGCAATATCTGATAGTTAATTATATAGGCCATGACAAGCACATGCAAGAAAATTCTGTCATCATTAAAGTTCATTTTGGAAGCTGAGGTGGCAGATGGCATGACGGAAGGGACGACAATGGGAATGTCTTCATAAAAAGAAGAATATTATGGGAAACACATATTCAAGGCTGTAGACTCTGCTATTTTTGCATTACTTGCAGAGTCTTATACAGTATGTGCCACTTTTATAGGAAATGTTGAACTCAGAGAACTATGTATTCCAATAGACCATTTGCTAGACTGTATGGGATGGTTAGTTTGGAAAACATCATTTAAAAAGTTTACAGGTGAATGATCTAATTTTAACATAACTATAACCAAGTATAATTTTGTTAACATATTTTAACATAATTTTAACCAAAACATACACACACACAAGGTATAGCCTGTGTAGGAAAATCTTTCTCTGTTCTCAAAATAATAATGAAAAAAATTTTAAGCACGACTGATTTTGAGTAGGAGGTTTCTTGCTCAGAATATCAGACGGGGGAGAGGACATTGCTCCTTCAAAGCTTTAATAATCCCAATAAAAATATTCAGTAAAAGTACAGAGTTGTGCAATATGCTTCAAGGTAAAGAATTAGAAAACTGAAAATGTAAAAATTTTGTGTAACTGCTATTTCTTTTTTCTTTAAAAGGGTCAACAATGACAATCCAGGAGATAGATAATTTAGATCAAATCTGAGTTATAAACCTTCTATTCATATAAAGTATAACTACTTTAACCTGTTTCAGGAGTCCCTAAATAAGTTTTCCCTGTAATTTACATCACAGCCTTTGTGCAAATTACTGTTCCTAAGAATGACCCCCAAACCTGGAGAAAACACAGAACAACTTGACAAAGAATATCTCACCTTAATTTCGACAGTCAAAAAAAAAAAAAGAAATAGGGGAGATAATACCTAAGAGATACTATTTTGAAAATGAGAGGTCTTCCTTACATAAATATTTCTAAAAATAGAAATAAGAAATCAGCAACACGCATGTTTTCAAAGCCAGATAAAGGAAGTTAGCGCAGCCGGGCCAGACTTACATGCTGCCTGCCTTAGAAGGAAAGCCAGATGGGGGAGGCAGCTCTTTTTCCCTAGCAGCAGTGCCACCGGCCTCTGCATTCATTCCAGACTCTCGCCCCTCTGCAGCAGGTATGAGAGGGCCAGGCAGGGCGGCATCTCCTGTGCTAACGTCTGCTGCTAGTTCACTGCTGTCCGCATACAGCAGCTCCATCTGAGTGGTGGTTCTCCTTCGGGCCTGGTCAGAGAGTGGGAGGAAAAGCAGTCAGGGCAAACTTCTGCACAGAGCGTGATTAGGAGGTAGAGACTTGCATTAGTTTGAAATAGGTTAAAAACATTTAGCGTGTCTTTCTCTAGCAGATATGTCAAACAGAGCATGTGGGACAGTGACAGGCCAGAGAAGAGCCGGAAAAGCCTTTGGAGGCCACAGTAACCCCAAGCGGGCACTGTATATGTGCCAGGCTCAGGTCTAAACGCTTTATTACAGTAGCGTGTAGACAGGTGGTATCATTATAGCAGTTCTCAAATAACTAAAGCAGAGGGAAGCTAAGTAGTTTGCCCGGGGTCATAAAGACAGTAAGTAGCAAGGGCAGAAGAGGCAGACGATCCGTCTGCGCCACTGCTGTGGGGTCGCACCACAAGTGGCTACTCCGATAGATTTTCAAAAAGAGAGAAGGAAGAAAAAGAGGGGGGATGGAATGAGATAAGGAAGTCAAGCGATAACTACAGGGATGCTCTACTACATTGTGATTTTCCTCCTGTTTCAATGCTTTTTAATGTAATTGTTCAACCTTTTTTTCTCAATTCTGATGACCCTTCTTCCTTATCTTTAGTCTGCACTCTGGATAATTCAATGCCAGCCTGCACCATTGGCAATACAGTGGGGCTGATGAAGTTGTTTTCTTAGACATGAAGCTCACTGTAAGCATTCTGTGCTTACTCTTTTTTTTTTTTTTGCGGTACTGGGGATCGAACTCAGTACCCTGCGCTTGCTAGGCAAGCGCTTATTCCACTGAGCTATATCCCCAGCCCCCTCCGTGCTTACTCCTGAATCCCAAGTGAGGACCCATCACCGCTCCGAGCTGACTGCTGGCGCCCCGGAGGCACCAGCACGTGAGTGTCTACCAGCTGAGAGGCCCCAGCGGGCAGGCGTGTTGCTGCATTCATTACGTCTCCTGTGCGTAACACTACACGAGCGCAGGCCTATTTCAAATGCACAATCAGCTTTGTTTTACAAATGAGTGAAAAAGAAATTACAGGAGATCTTATGAGCATCTCCACAGTCCAAGCCAAGTAGCAGGAGGCACTTCAGAACACTTTTGGAAAGAGGGTGTGCTACAGCCGTCTCTGTACTTTCAATACTCTCCACGCCAAGGTCCTAGGACAGAAGAGAATTTTTTCTTGGACATCTCTAACTACAGTGATTCTTTCGGGAAGTGACTCGCAGGTCACCACGGCATGTATCTCTCTGACTAGGCTTGGGCAGGACCTGAAAAGTACAAGTCACCATAAGAGATTCTCTTCTTTGCTTAGGACTGGGTTCACACCTTAACAGAATGTTTTCTCGGGGGTTTCGTACCTTGCTTGGTCACTTAGAACAGTGAAACCCAAATTGCATGTTGCCAAGCCAGCAGCTCAAAGATAATATGAAAAGAGCGTGGAGATGACTTCTCATGAGCCCTCCCAGTGTTTAAAACATAAGGGAACACTATACAAGAATCTACATTTAAAATTTCTCTTGAAGAAACAAAACATCTGACTAGCCTAAGGCTCCTAGTCCCCCGTGGCAGAAATGAATAAGACTTTGTGGTGGCCGTGTGCTTCAGATGGGCATGTACTTTTCAAGTAATCATATGCTCCCCCCTGCCCCCACCCATTTTACAGCCAGGTCAGGCAAGTATTACTCTTTCAAATCATTCCAGAAATATTTACTAAAAACTGTAAGAATTCCTAGTTATCAAACATCTTAAGATCACTAGTTAATTCATGTAGTATCAAATGTAATCATAATCTGAAATGTTATATGTGTGTCTTACACATTTAATGGCAGGCATCATTTACACTAAAATATTTTTAAAGCCCTACACAAGAGCCAGGCATGGTGGCACATGCCTGTAATGCCAGCACTGGGGAGGCTAAGACAGGAGGATTCCTGTGAGTTTGAGGCTAGCCAGGGCTACACAGTGAGTTCAAGGCCAGCCTGAATTACAGAGGAGGATTCTGTCTCAAAAATCTACAAATATTAACTACAGCCTCATTCTTTTTAGCATATGTATAACTTTTAGTCAACCTCAGAACACTAGTTAAACAAAATAAATAAGAACTACCTAAGAACATAACAGAACGTTAAAATTTCAAACCTCCTGCAAATTATTGATCTCTGTTGTATGCTACAATGAGGTCTGCCAGGAGCCTAACAACTGGCTTTTGTCATCACATTTCATCCAGTGAAAATTCGAAAGAATACAGTAAATTCCAAGTTCTAACAAGTTTCTTCAAAAAATTTTTTTTCAATAATCACTTAAAGGGGAATAGGAAAACAGTAAACTTTTTACAAATGAAAGATTTTTGGGAAAAATATGCCTACTCGCTAGTGTATGAAGAGCCCCATCTGAAGCCTGTGTGCTTAATAACAGTAGCAACAAAGAAGAGTGGGCGAACGTTTGCCTGGCATTTCCAGTCCTCCTTACCTTGCTTTTTGGTCTCATTTCACCACAGAGCTTGATAAGGTCTGAAGACAGACTGCTGCACACAAACGAAAAGGGAACCACAAGAGTCAGTCATCATTTATCGCCAAGAGCTGTGTGCTCCCCACTCTGCATTTACGGCTACGGTAAAACTGTGTATGTGCATGGGAAGCACAAGGAGGTGATACTTCAAATCCAAATGAATTTATTAAGAAATAATTCATTCTTCTTTAAATGCTAGTGCTTTTATTTTAAAGTGTGTGACGATTAAACATGATTTAGTTTGGCTCCCATATTACTCTTTCGAGTGCTATTCATGAGCCATAATATTCAAAATTATGTGTTTTATAGCAATTGCTACAAGATAAAAGTACAAAAAGACTCACAGGAGCAAGTCAAATCTATTCAGTCTCTGAAGGCTTTCTTACCTTCCTTCAGATCCAGGGCTGTTTAAAGGTGCATCTTCATCAGAACTCTCCTCTACATTTTCTATACAAAAAAAAAAGTCCAAAATGTGTTATCCACGTGTCACAACTGGTGACCACAATCCCTATGCTATGGAAACATCAGCTCAATATTTTGACATGGGCTCTGTAGTCTTAGTAGCTGAATGAAAATAGAATTGTGGAAAAATATTTCTAAGAAATTCCTTGATTATATGTTCTAAGGGAAACGTGTTTAAAATAGGAAAAACTGTGAATTTAAATAATGATACATGGAAGAATAACATATTTATAGGGTGGAACTCAAATAATGTATTTATCTGAGTATATATAATCATATAAGTATAATTTTTCAGGGCCCTGTATTTTTATCCTGTACTATCCAAACACAAAAAAATCTGATGATTAAAAACACAAGGTTAAAACAAATGCTACATGAGCTTCCTTTAAGGTCTTGAGTCACTTTCACTTACACTATGTAAGTGAAAACGTAGTTACTACACTTTGATATTTATTCTTTCTAATTTTTTAAAATTTTTGCCTTCAAGTAGAAAGCGTATGAAGATACTCAGAAGTCACACATTAGCATGCAGCCGTTCACATGCACACAGAAGACGAAAACAAGAGGTTTGCATGCACACTTTTATGAACTAATACAAGCAAACCACTGCTATTTCAGAACAACTGTATCAGACTAGAAAAAAAGGGAGAACAAACATATAAAACAAGTAGAAAAATCAGTAAATAAAACAGTCACAGAAGATAAACTATTTAAGATGTCAGCAAGCTCCTAACAAAAATTTTTTAAATATACACATTTTATTATAAAATCGTTCCACAAAACTAAAGACGATACTAAGAGAAACATGTATGTTAACAAAATATACAGGATTGGATTCACTTGCTTTGAAAATTTTCTAGCATGCAGGTGAAATATGATCATTTCTATCTCTCTGTACTTTCTGGCCCTGTGCTGATTTCCCAATCTGGGGCCCACATAAAGGGAATTTGCTTTCGGAAGTGAAATGCGTAACTCACAGCCCACCATTCACAGGAAGCTTGAGGAGCTGCCTCAGAGGCAGGATAGTTGAGAGTTAAGGTGATTGAGTTTGTGGATAATACAAAAAGTGAGCTTATAAAGAAATGACAAGCCTAACCTCTGTTTTCCTCTGCAAAAGCAGGCTGAGATTGGCTGATATTTTTGCTGTGGGGAGGGGTAAAACCAACCAGAATTCTGAGCACCATGGGAGTGCTTAGGAGCAACCACTGATCTCTACTTGTGCGTGTACGCCTCACTTAGAGATAACTGTGTCTTCACATAACCAACCCGGCCAGACCAAAGCAGGCTCACCCAGACAGTCACCAGCTCAGGCCCAACTTCTGGACTGAGATGGACCTGAAGTACTGCGATTTCCTGGGCAGTGGACACGACCTCACCTCACTACTATACTCCCACCTCTGAGACATTCACTGCAGCCCAAGGCCAGCAGCTTTGCTCCTAACAGCTTTAGGCTGAAGGCAGAAACAAAATTCCCACGTGTCCTAATATTGATCTGCATCAGGAAGAAGCTTCACAGTCTGACTTCACTGGAAGTTAACCGCACAGTTGGTGTCACACATACATTTATGTTAAGAGGTAAAGAGCAGACTCACTATAGCAACCCTGAGAGTGCTATCTTTAGAAACATTTGCTCGCAAAGCTACACTTTGGCTGACATATAAAAACTTAGCTTTCAGAGAGTCTCTGGCAACACTAAGCTAGTGAGAAAGGCCACTAACTCCACCTAGACAGTGCCAACAACAGGACCTGTGCGGATGCTCATTTTCCTTCCGGGATGGAGTCTAGAATTCCGGTATGTGCTCAATAAAGGACATGAGTAAAAGCCCTTGGACGCTGAATGCCTAAGGGATTTCCCTGGCAAAAAGAGTCACACATATATTGCTGCATTTTTCATCAGGAGGAAAGACTGAATTTTGTGTGATCTCTTGGGGGTGAGAAAGACATAGGAAAGCTTGCCCTTGGATTCCTGGAATCTCCATCTACGTCTTTTCCCCCTTTGATCTCGCTGTGTCCTTACATTTGTCTCATAAATCTTAGCCATAAACACAACTATATGCTGAGTTTCACGAGTCTTCCATCAAATCTCTAGAGATAGGGGTGATTTGGGGGACCCCAACAGAACTAGGAGAAAAGGTTACAAAAGTGCAATCCTCGTGGCATGAGGTGCTGGCTCTGGCTCAGCCACCAGCCTTAAATTCCATCCCGACCTGTCCTGTACCTGCGGCTCCAGAGCCAAACCCTGTTTGTAGGCATCATGTACAATATCACAGTGGCCTCTCTGTGACTTAGTGTGCTGCCCCTCCTCCCAGAAGGACTCTTTTCTGACCCCCTTCAGTACTATCGTTTAGGTCAAATCCAGAAAGCCTTCCTCAGGCCCTCTACTCTTTCCTCTGCTCCCGTTCCTCCCTGAATGCATCACCCTGCCTCCCTCACGGTAATACCACAGTCTGTTCACCACCTGCACACTCAGCATCAGGTTACTAGAGACAGATCAGCGTCTCACTCATCTCTGAATCTAGCACCTTCGCAGTGACTTGGAGAGCTAACTAAAAGTTTTTAAAGCAAGGTATCTATGACTAACTTCTAAGGGTTTAACTCCCACCTCCTCTGGTCTAGACAATGCCCCGAATCTCTGGGGGAAAATTCTGCCATGAGTCACAGATTATAGCACCTGAATGGGTTTGTACTCTGCTTCCTACTCTTCTTCAAACTGTACACTGAAAGTTGTTTGCAAGTTGCAAAAAGCAGCGCTGCTCATCAAATTCATAGCCTAGTATTTTTCTGCAGAAAAGGACAACAAAGAAGTTTTCTTCTAAGCTAAAAGATACCACAGATTGCTATGAATGGAGACACTAAGAAAAACAAAGAGGAGAAGGGAGAGGACAACCAGCACAAGGAGGACGAAGGAGAAGAAAAGACTAAGAAGGAAGAGGAAGAAGTGTAGGAAGAAAGAAAGAAAAAGAGGAAGAAGGAAGGATGGGGTGGGAAGGAACCAAGGAACAGAGACAAAAAGGAGGAGAAGAAAATTTGCTTGATCACATACAGAATGGTAAAAATGCTGTCCATAATGCTAGGTACTCGAGTAGCTTAACCCGGCTCCTTTTAACCACTCCTAAATGGTCCTGCACTTCTTTACCGTAGCTTGAACAGCTTAAAATAACAGATTTGCATATGTACATTACACTATACTACACACATAATGCAGGTGACCTCAGGGAAATACTAGTTTGGATTAACGTGCAGTGTAAAAATCAAACAGGTCCCATGTTTTATTTCTCTGACAACTTATCCTCCAAAATAAATGCAGAGTCACAGATTAAGTTCATTCAAATCACTCACAGAGATGATTACACTTAAACTTCCAGTTATTTTATCTCTTTTAAGTGTAAGTATTTAGAAAACTTTATAGCTGTGTAATTTGGGGAAAAGTTGTTATTATTTTTAAACAATGTTAATTTTTTAAAAACTTCTCTCAAATAATCATTCAGAATTATCACCAGTAATAAAATGTCCCCGATATTCCGGGTCCTAACAATCTATCATCACTAAGAGGAGGCTAAGACATTACCGCTGTGTGGGGATAGTTCATGAAAATTTTGGAGAGTAAGGAAAAAAATGTGAGAAAGAAACCTCTAAACTCAGTGACTTCCAAAGCCCCTTCTATTCTGAAATTATTATGCTTATGATTATAAACATGGTATCAAATTATCATAAAGTACTTAGACAATTTTATTCAATTTATAACATCAAGTGTCCCTAATTTTATAAAGATAAAGAATAGATGAGAGTCTAGCAAGCGTATACCAAAGATATATATATATAAAAGAATGTTATGTATGAGGTTAAAACAACAGATGCAAGTTAATATATATAAACATACTTAAAAATCAAAAAGAAACATTTATTCCGTGTTTTCCTACAGGAAAGAGAAAGAGCTCAGAAGATTTGTGAAATTGGAGCCCAAATACTAAAAGAGACAATTAACTAAAACATATTCTCTAAACACCTACAAATTTTAAAATCAGGAGTGTTTAATAAAGACAAAAGACAGTATGTTTGTGATCATGGATACATTTCAAAAAAAAAATCATGCAAAAAAACAGTCGGCTGCCAATACAATGTCTCAATATAAAATGTACCACCATTAGTGTACATGAACAATTAGTAATTCATGCAGCTGGAGGGTACACAGAAAGCTAAACATACTTACCTAATGGTATGCTATCTAGATCTGTATCAATAACAGCAAAAGGAAACAAAAAGCAATACTCCAATCAAAACAGATCCAATGTTAAGAACTCTCACATAAAACAAGATTATGTAGCATTTATAAGACATATGGAATAGATGCCATAGCAAACACTTATAAATTTACTTTAGGGCAGTTAGATTTGCAGAGAAAAGTAATGAAACTTGGTTAATCTTTTAAGTTAATTAAATAACCAATTCATTACCTTGGTTGGTCTTCTTTGTCCATAAAAACCAATTGCTTAATAAGGTAAAGTAAGTCTTTTTAAAACTGGTAATCACTTCTTGGAACTATAGTAACTACTTCCCCCAAAGCTTACATACACATGCAAATTAAAGAAAGAATAATTATGACAAGTGTAAGTAAGCATAGCATCTATTCAGGCAAGCCGCAGAGGAAGGAGATACACTATACTGCATGTTCAAAGAGCAATGCTATCATGCACCTTCTTAGTTACAACTTCATCCAAATTACCTTGTAAAGCATGGCCTAGCAAAGCATCCAGCTCGGGATTCAATTCTGCTTTCTCCTTCAGCATGTGGAATAGGAGCTGGTTCTGCGTAGCACTGGTTATTTCAGTTTGTTTGAGCCGACCTTCAAGTACTTTGATTTGTGCCTCTTTCTGGGCAGCCTGCAGACCCTGCAGTAACAAGCACAGCAATGAATTTCTTAGGTCATACGAAATGGCATCAACCACATAAAGATCTGCGTGCTGCCTAGCAAATGTATACAACACATGCGCTTTGACTCCAGACACACCTGGGTGCATCTCAGTTCCTTACATACATGCTGGGAAACCTTGGACAAGTTTACCCGTCAAAATGTTATCCTCTTGAATCTGTTTCCTTACCTGCAATGACGTGAACAATACCTATTTCCTGGTGCATTGTGAAGATGAAATGGGGGAACATAACATTAAATGTCTAGCATACTTCCTCAAAAAACAAGTGGGTCAGAAGTTGCTATCACCTTTACTGGTACCATATTAGAGCATTCACATTTGAAAGAGGAGAGTTTTCCCATCTGATTTTCTTTCTAGTTGCAAACAATCAGTATTCAGTCAGTGATGACACCAAATTGTGAACTTTTTCTTTGTTAAAGGAAAATGTGAATTATTCCTCAAGATGTTGTATCTGTTCTAACACACAAGTATAATAGCTAAGGATATTAACCTAGATATTGGTGATTTTCTTAGCTCCAGAGAGAGGATTAAAAACTACATCCAATTATGAATCTTCTTCTTTATTACAAAGAAGTCTACCAAAAAGAGCAGCATAACTACATTGCATTGATCAAGACTTGGGTTTTTAACAGGACAGGTAAAACTTACCTTATTGATGCCCATTGAGAGGAAGTGGTCTAACAGGTATCGAGCTTCTGTAAGTGTGCAGGCATTAATAATGGCAGTGACATCCAAGGTCTCACCTTCCTCCTGTATCAAACCAGTGTTTCATAATCACTACTTTGATCTGGATATATTTAAGCAGAAGGCAAAAGCCTAATGTATTGACTTGACTGCATTGGAATAGACAATGAGGCTGCTCAGAAAAACATCATGTTTGGTCCCTGTACCAAGCAGTATAAAGTGCACTTGGAAAAGAACACTTTCACAAGTTCACAGTTCAAGGCTAGGTATAATCAGCGGTTCACGAGTTGTACAAACAGTCACCAGAATCACAAAATCAGCAGGGAAATTGCGAGAGCAGAGAGAGAGTGGTGAAACTTGAGAGTCAGATTTCAATGTGCTTGTAAAAATAAGTAAAATAATACCAAATACTTTCCATTAAGCAGTCAAGCATTTTCTGAGTTACACACCTTTGCTTCTTCCATCTGCATGATGTTGGCTTGACAATCAGAAATACTGTCGTTGATGTAATCTATGTTCGCAGTCAGGGACTCCATCTCCTCGTGGATGTTGACCACATTCTTATCCTCTTCCCCGCTCTCCTTGATCACCCTCTCTCTTCTTCTTGAAAGTTTTTCTCGTCTTTTGGTGAGTTCTTCCCGTTGCTATTGGAAATGCAGGTTATATTTTAGTAAGTGATTTTCACTTCCTCATACACAGTACAATAAAAAATAAAGCAACACCCTGGTAAGTATTCATTGTACCCAGGGAACCAACTTGGAAAAGCAAAAGTAAATGTCAGCCAAGACTGTGTCATACCTTGAGAAGCCTGTCCATGTCGGCCTCCATATTGGAAATGGTCATTTTCTGCATAATGATGTCAGTGACCCTGCGCTCCAGGAGCTGCCACTTCATGCGGGCTGTCTTGGAGATGAACAGCCGGCCAGTCAATCCTTTCCACTGATATTTTTTTCTATAATCATATAAGAACACATATACATAATAGTCACGCACTTCTCTGATTATGCACTGCCCACTAATGGATGTGTGTCACTTGTGCACAGCATGCAGTATTAAAGGCCACAAAAATCATGTCAGGAGGGATAGAAGAGTCCTGCAGACCTGGTGCCATTTGCTGTGGGCGTTGGTAAGGCCTGGACCCTTGCCACGGGAATTCTCATTTTCTGCGGCAGGCGTACTCTTGACACTTCCACCTGCACAGCAGCAGCACTGGAAACTGCATCCTGACCAGGGGCTTCAGAGGAGCTTGGCTTCCGAGGGACCTTCCCAGCCACTCTATCTGACATGGGCCTCACTTGCCGCCGAAGAGCTGTAACCTGAAACAGCAGCAGGATCGTCTCATTCCTTCAGCCTATAGAAACACATCACTTACTTCAAAGTCAAAGTAGACTAATTCCTCCTGGTGATCAACTCGCTTACTGTACCTCTTCAGTTTTGCGGCGAAGAACCACTTCTTGGTTTCTTTTTTGGGCTTCCAGAAGTCTAAGTTGATGCTATAAGATAAATGAGTAAGTTGAAGTAATAAACTGAAAGATACAGCACTTCCCATCCTTATGCTAACACATTTCCCCGTTACCCTGGAAACTGTAGGAGTTCTCAGCAGAATCTGAGTTAATAACTTATCTCTGGTAGTACAAGCACAGCTCTCTTATTTCAAGAAACATAAACATATACTGACACAGCCATCCCTGCCTTAAAAAATGAGGTTATCTCTATGCCATATACTTGCAAATGCTATAGGGCTTACTGTGTGCAAATACTTTTTATGTAGGAAATAATTTTGGACTGAAAAAGAACATGGACCCTAGTTCTGGTTCTATCCTTTATTCAATGCTCAATCTTTGCCAAAGTTTAGGAATTAGATTTAATATGAACATCCTTTCTGGTACCTAAAGTATGTTATGTAACACTTCGTGTCTGTATCTCAAATCCAAATGGATCAATTCTTTTCTTGTTTATACGAATTCCTATCTTATCAGATGTCAACTGAGAAAAGAATTCTGTTTCATTGCTGCTGTAACCACACTGTCTACCACAGTGATGGACACAGAGCAAAAACTGATAAATATTTTTAGCTCAATGGACTACCAAAAACTAAAATTAATGTACAGCTGAAAACATATTACTACATTAAATCTTCTTAACAGATACAAATCTCAAGTTATTTCATATTTTTGCATGGTACACAAACACCACACTTTGCATCATATTCAATGAATATGACAAGTAACAATTTAGAAACAAGTCCAAAATGCACAAAAACAAGTGGCAGAGAGGTCCAAATGTTAGCATCGTATACAATTGGCCAGCTTTATATATCTTTATAACAGAATATAGGCATCCTATGTTCAGATAAGTTTCAAAAGATCCATCTTAGGAGTGAATTGTTCAATATTGATCTCACCCAGCTCAGATGAATTAGTAATAAAGAAATAGTACAATTATTCTTGCCACAGAAAAGATTTTATTAAAAACAAAATTAATAATTAGAAATACTGTACCCAAGTTTCCATCAATTAATGAATGGATTTTTCTAAAATGTGCTCTACCACGTAGCCATAAAAGAAATGAGGACTTGTGCATGCTGCAGGATGGTGAACACTGAAAATATACGCTGAGTGGAAGCCAGATATAAAAGGCCATGTGGTGGTAGGATTCCACTCCTGTGAAATGACTAGATGGGACACAATCCTTAGGTATGAAAAGTAGATTTGTGGCTGCAGGGAACTAGGGCCAGTGGGAATGGTTGCTGGGTGGATACGGGGTGTCTTCTTGGAGTGATGAAAACATTCTAGAGTTAGTAGAGATTTTGCACAAATCTAGATACAGTAAAGAACTTGAAATACGCACTTGGATGACTTTTATGATAAGTAAATTATGTCTCAATTTTTAAAAATAGCCAAAAATAGGCAATATGCTATGCTTTTACTTGCCTTCTATAGGAACAGATTACATAAATCTAGAATGCCCAGGCATTGAATATGACAACTGTACTAATTACCAAAATATATTGCTGTTCTGAGGGGAGAGAGGAAAGAAATATAGCCATAAATAGTCATTTGGCCAAAATACATGTTTGCCTTATAACTCTCTCCTCTTTGTCTACCTGTTCTCTTTACCTCTCAAAGTAGACTTCCCTGTCCCACTTTCCAAAATGTATTATATGACCATGTTTTTCCAGAGAGGATTCAGAAAAGATTGAGCAGAGAAACAGGAGCACGGGCTGAAATGTAAGGAGTAATGAGCTGGGTGGGAGAGTCATGTTCTCGTGTCTAAGAAAACTTTATAAATACATTTTTTCAATTAAAAATGATCATATTTCCAAACATTCAAAAAGAAAAAAATCAGGCGTAATCTGTAATCCTGACACAATTACACTTAGCATGCTGGTATGCATCCTTCAAATTTTCTCATCATTGTAATCAAGCATATGTACAGGAAGTACTACTTTCCACTCAGTATTAGATTGTTGTCATTGTTATAGAACTATACTATTGCCAAATCTCAGTGTTTTTTCTTCCTCACACTAGGGACTGAAACCGGAACCTTCACATATCCCCAGCCCTTTTTAAATTTCGAGATAATCTCACTAAATTGCTCAAGCTGAGCTTGAATCTGCAGTTTTCCTGCCTCAGCCTCCCAAAGTGCTGGAATGACAGGAATGCACTATCATGCCCAGTTTCTAAATCTGAATTTTTAATGGGCAAATGACAATCCACTGGGTGCAATGAATTGTAATGTATTTGCCCATTACTCCTGCTGTCAAGCAACATTGCTGTTATGTTTTTCACAGTCACAAATAACACCAAACACTTGGGCATGGTGGTGCCAGTGGAAGCTGAAGCAGGAGGACTTCTGTGAGTTCAAGGACAGCCTGGGCTATAGTAAGACCCTATCTCAAAAGTAAAATAAAATAAACAAATAAACCTAGAGTGAGGGTTTTAACAAATAGATTTTAGATTTTTGTTTTTTAGTCTGAAGTCATAGAAGGAGAATTCTTAAATAAAAGGGTATGAAAAATTCTACAGGACTGATTATTATTCCAAAAACATCTGTTAAAAATTCCTAGTAAAAAAATTACCTTGAAAATCATCCTGAAATTACTGTCTTAAATAATACTCAGCCCGCTCCCTTGACCATTCATCCCTCATCATTTCTATCATTGAAGAACTACACCTCAGACATGCTAGTTCTCCTTGAACTTTACACAGAATTACTATAATCCGCACACTATAGCAAATAACACTGTATACACGGACGCTTTTCTATGCTCCTCAACCTGCCCCTAAGTGAGAAACTTCCTCCATTTATTAAGCGCTCTTGTCCAGTGTACAATAACTTCTATGACAGTCTGCTCACATCTCTTTTACGCTGGTCCTTTTTCAATTGCGCGATCTCTCTGTTTCTTCTAGATTCTGTCAGTCTGGCTTTCTCTTGCTCTTCTTTCATTTGCTTCATTAGGCGAACCTAAAATTAAACATGTACATTTATTGGCATTACTCCATCGTGACATTAATTAAATCAACCACAGGTAGGGAAGGAGGTTCTTCGAATTCTGAATACTTAACAAGAAAACAAGTGGAGTAACATTTAGTGATTCTTCTCTTTGCATGATTAATATATTGCTATTTCTATGGCATTTCTACCAAATTGCTTACTGCTCTATGCTCTTCATACTCGATGTTCAGTTATTCTATAACTTGAAGGGAATTTTGAGAATTATTATCAGTAGATGTCTGATCTTGAACAAGTTACTTCACCTTTCTCTACACTCGGATGTCCTCATCTGTGAAGTGGAAATAGTATTTCCACAACCCTGGACTATGGGCAGAATTCAGTGTACCTAGCGGTACTTGTAAAAGGGCCTCGTACATAGTAAGCACCTGACAATTTGTAGCTATCATTGTTTTAACAACTACACAATGCATTTCCTAATCATTTCCATATTAGTTATTTTAAAGAAACTACATTGTCATTCCAGATCTTACAAATAATTGATCCCACAACAATAAAAGGTAAAAGATCAGGATTCATATACTCTTTTTTGTCAGATGAAAAAAACTTAACACTTTTCAATGCCTGGGATGGAAAAACAACAACTTCAAAATAGTAGCTACCTCTTAGGGAATGAGGAACATGATCAGAATGACGTACACAGGAGGTTTAGGATCTGTTTATAATATTGTAAACTGTGTAGTAGACACAGTGTTTACTTTATTATCTAAGGTTTTTTGCATTTGCAAAGTATTGGGTGCTTTGTTGGCCATGTGGAGAAGTTTTAAAATAAGAAAACACATCAAAGATTGAGAATCGCTATTGACCACGTTGTTTTCAGCTACTGCGAAGAAAGGCTTTTATGACAAGTGACTATGGGGCCATGCGAGCTTCCACTTGCCAAAAGGAACTGCATCACTCGTAAGACAGGGTCAGCTTTGGATCAAATATAGAAAGAACCACAATACATTTTTTTGCCCCAATGACTCAAGCATCTTTAACATCAGACCTTAATGAAAACATAATCGATACCTTTGTTTTCTTCATTTCCATCACATCCTGCTGCAATTTCTTCAATTGCTTTTCATATTGAGACTGATTTTTGAGCAATCTTGCATGCTCTTTCTGAGCTGCCTGAAGTCTCTGCAATTCTTTGTTCATGGCTTGGAGTTTCTTTTCATACTCAGATTTAATTTTTTTTGCTTTTTCTTCTGAGTAAGATTCCACAGAGCCTAAACAACCAATAATATTTCTAGTTTTCATAAGACATACATTTTTATTTCACAGATTTATAACTTATGACTAGAAAACAGTTACAACTGAGATACCCAAAACTCCAGGATATCATTCAATCATTTTCTCTTAATTATCTGCAAAATTGTTTAAAATTATTTGTTATGGTTTATGTCTGGGTGTCCCTCCAAAGCCACATGCAGTCATGGGGTGGGCTTTTAGAGTTTATGATTGATCCATGATCCAATGCTGGGATTATGGGTGTGAGGGCTACACCTGCCCGGGGGCGGGTAGTTTGTATACAATATAAGGGAGGGAAAGAGGCTGCTTGCCTCTGCAGCTCCTCCATTTTGCATTTGCTGCTTTTCCTGTCTTTCCATGCCGTGAACTGCCATGTGCCACTCTGCCTTGGAGCCAGCCAAGTATGGACTGAAACCACAAACTGTAAGCCAAATAAACCCTTCCTTACTTTTAGGTGTTGGATATTTTCTCTCAACAATGAGAGAAAGTCACCAGGACATTACTGAAGTTTTTTTTTTTTTGATTTAAAAGTGACCCAGGCATAAATCAAAACATTAAAACAATATACTTTATAGAAAGTGAATAACCTAGACAGATATCAGTATGAAAAAACAAAACAGATGCCTGTATAACAAAATAAATAATAATATAACGTGAAACAAACGAACATGCAATATGTAATTTTAAACCAAAAGGCACACACTTAAGACTTGGGGGAAAAAAACTGTTTAATGTGGCTTCCTTTTTCTCCTAAAGGCAGAGATGAGAAAGAGCCACACTGATGCTGCAGTTTGAAATCTCACCTGCCCTGAATACATAACCCTTACCTAAGTTCTGCAGCACCTGGTCTCTTTCCAGCTGCGTGTCCCGAATTTTATGCTGCAGCATCATCAGCTTCTCTTCATACTGCTTCTTCAGCGTCTGCAGTCTTTTCTGGCTGTTTTCTAGTTCGTCAATCAGCTTTTGTTTAATTGCAATTTCACAAGTAATATTGGCTAAGTCTGCTTGGTAATTGGCTATTTATAAAAGAAGAAAATAAAAATACTGAGAATAGGCCAAAATAGTGTAAATCTAGCTTTTAAAGAAAAATATAAAATCCACTATCCACAGCTATGTACTTACTTGGTAGCGGTTGGGGATAGTTCCTGGGTAAACCAAATTCAAAAAAGGTGAAAAAGACAGCGCTCACCTTGGTCAGAGCAACAGACACCACTTGTACTACAGAAGACTAGAAGTAACAGACGGACTAAACCCAGCAAGTGAAGGCACTCTCTGCTCAGCACAGGAGCCATAAACGCTGCCTTTATTAAGAATGCAGCAGAGAATGTTAGGTTCTCTACTGTGCTTCAGATAACTTCCCAAAATGAATTTCTGCCCTCATACAAACCAGCAAGTACCTTTTTCATCTGAATCGGAATCTGACTCGTCAGAGCTTTCACCTCCTTCCATGTCATCTTCATCCTCTTCCTCCTCTTCCTCATCCTCATGATCACTCACTTCCTGACTCTCTTCCTGAAATGTGATTTGTGACCATGGAAAGCACAGTGTTGGTAAAATGAACTGATTGCCTAAAAAGACTGCTGGATGACAGAGTCCAGAAGCACAATCTTTCCACTTTTCATGAACTCAAAAATCACCCCAAGATTTTAAGGTCGTTATATAATAACTTTGCCTCCAAAGAGTACATCACTCCTCCTAGGACTCTATCACCTCATACACTTCCTGCTTTCACAGCCCACCAGATGGAGAGTTGCTAATACTTTACAGTTCCCACTTGGGAAGAACACTAGTCCTGAAGAGAACGGTATGCACTGTATGTATGATAAACAGTTCCTTTTTCTACATATAAAGGTATGGCTTTCTGCAACCAAAATCCTGTGTCTGACATGTACAAGTTCAGTCTTCTACACTTACCACTTCTAAGTCATTGCTTCCTCTTTCAAGAGCACCTTTTTCTTCTTTCTTCTCCTGGTCAGTGTCTGCGTATTCTTCTTTGCTGGCCAAGCTACAAAAGAGAATAAGGGTGTGCTGTTAAAAAACAGAGGAAAACTGTTCACTTTTATCTCTCAGTTTTTTAAAAAAACTACTCATTGTGGACAGGAACTAGTTGGTCCCTTTACTAAGCAACCTATCCTGTCTGATGCTTCAGAGAAATCACCATTCAACCGATAACACAATGATTTCTTTTCCCACAACATGCTGGAGAAATGCTTACTTACTAGGAACACTGAGGAACAGCTAACATCCTGAAGCATAAGATCTGGTGAGCTATCCAAGAACCAGTCAGAGCACAGCCCACTGACCACCATGTGAGGCAATTTCAATTCAAGAGAACAAACTTCTATTTCTGTTTTCTCGTGTGAATACATAAAAGCTTGCTCATACACATACAAGTCTATGAAAACTTCATTTTTACTAATATATTCATGAGTCTATGAATACATTTAAAGATCAAAATGAACTCTACCCACAGTGAGTCTATCTGCACTGGCTCTATCCATCCTGGTGCTCAAGTTTTATTAACCCATCCCCATAGCACAGACCTATTTCTCATTACATTCTCAGAGGATGGGCCTTTGCATGCACACACTGAAGTTCAAGCTGCCCACTGACTGAACCGGAAATTGTAGCACTGGCCCAAGAGCCACTGTACACTTGGAACCTCCTCTCCTGGTATCTAAGGTTTGCAGCCACAACCACCCACAGGCTGGTGTGAGATCACAGCTAGAGCTAAGCTGCTTCAGCCCTGATGGTCCCGAGAAAAGGAGTGAGCAAAGCTTCTGCACATTCCGGTTGTTCTGATCCTTTTGGGGTTCAGCAAGCATGATCAGCTATGCACAGAGGGGTCTGCTCACTAGCGTTCACCTTCCGCCAAGTTAAGCAGGACCAGCACTGTGAATCAGAAATGAATCTCCATGTTTCTGAGCTATTGCAACATGCTTACATCACTACAAATAACAAGAATACTGGGACGAGGCAACGTTCTCCCAGTAAAGTTCCTCCAGAAAGAACTCTAAAGCTATCAGAGTGGGGTCACAACAGCTATTATCATTCCGCTCTGCCGCTATATTAAATAATGTCCTCAATCTGTAGATGTATTTTTAGTTTCTAGACAAAATATTTCATCTCACTTAGGCCCTGCTATTATTACTTAACGTGCTTAACTCTAGCTTTCTATTCTCATTTATCTTTGTACCTACAACGAAATGAGTACGTGCTTCCCTTACAAGTGATTTCTAGGGTCTATAATTTATGTTTGTGTGATTTTTTAAAATTTGATATCTATTCCCCCCACTAGACTGAAAGGCTCATGGCAGCGAAGATCACCATGTCTGTGTGGTTCAGCATTACACCCCAGGGTCCAACGCCTGGCACATAACAATTTTGCAGTAGTATTTGCTAAATAAATCAGCCCCTAGGACTGTGCACAAACACCTGTTTGAGTATGGCTGTGTTTCATGCAGTACTTAACTCGGTAAAGAATGTAAGGTTTCAAAACTACATGGAAGACAGCACATCTCTGGAATGGGAAGAAAGTCCAGTAAGCACTGATAAAACAGTCCTACGTGAAGTCAAGGAAATTGTCATATGGCTTCAGGAGTGTTGTTAAAGCATTTCACTACAGAAAAATGAACTTGAAGAAAATGAGGACTCATCCTGAACCTTTATAATAACTAAGAGACAATTTTACATGATATGTCAAGTGCCTGTTTAAATTGATTGTAACATACTAGGACTGCTGGTTTTCTACTGACATCAGTTCAAGCTACAAATCTAAAAAGAAATTTCCCCTTTGTCTCATCATATTAAAAGCCCAGCAACACAGACTCAAATACCTGAGGTACAGGTCCAGTTTAGGGCTAGGCAAGGAGAATGTGTCCAGAGAATCTCCCACATTCCTTCCCTGATACAACTGTTGTAGGTATCATTTTTTGTCATAGGCTCCTGCATAGCTTCAAGTTCTCCGCCAAATCCCCTTTTGCTCAGGTCTGCAGCCCTATAACCGCTTTATTCCAAACGCTGACTCCACACACCCTCCTGCTCCCTCAAGTCACCAACGTTCAGCATGACAAATACTGTTTCACTTCCACATTAGATCATATAAGTTGTTCATACCATTTCAATACAAAAACATCAGCACTTTTCACTTTACATGATCAACTTAGTTTTATCAGTACTTTTAAGGCATTAGTTTTTAAAATGTAAGTTGATACTTTTTAAATCTGTTTTGTTTTGTTAAGGTCTTTTTGAGACAGGGTCTTGCTCTGCAGTTCAGGATGGCCTTGAGTTCACTTTGTAGCCCAGGCTGGTCTCGAACTCACAATGATCCTTCTGCCTCAGCCTCCCTCCCGAGTGCTGAGATTTTAGGCATGTGCCACCACACCCAGCAGCAAGTTGATATTTGTGATAAGTATCTTCAAGTATGCAAGTTTTCCTCATTAAAATGAGGTAATCTGATACCTAAAATTTCTAAGCACCAACATGCGGTATTTAAATTTGCACCCGACATAGAATCAGAATCTTGGGAGCTGGAAGGTATATTACAATAACCCCTTCACATGACAAAGGAAAAGAAACTGTGGCCTGGGAACTTGACTCATTCCTGACGGTTAACATCAGCTGCCCTGGCTGCCAGGCTAATTCAGTATTCTCAAATTGTGCAAAGTTCATCTCAGGAAGGGCATGGTGGTGCATGCCTATGAACCCAGGATTCAGGAGGTTGAGGCAGGAGGATGGCCATGAGTTCAAGGCCAGCCTGAACCGCATAGCAAGATCCTGTCTCAAAAAAAAAAGCTCATCTCAGACCGAAAGCATCTGCATCACTACAGCTTGTCAGATACACGGAAGGAAGGTCGGGTGCCTCACTCCTGCTGAGTGACAACCTTTTTTCTTTGTCAGAACCCCAGCAGATATGGACATAGTACACTCAGGGTTGAGAGGTACTGCCTTGGATACCCAGTTACTATCCTCGTATCATCTACAAGTTGAAAACAAACTTTATCTACTATGTACATTTATTTAAAGGATTTGAATATTCTGAGGTGGTAAAGTCTTCCACGCATAACTTGAATAATATGTCTTACTTTGACCTTTCAAAGGAGAAGCAATTTCAAAGTTGTAATGCTTTAATTCTAATGATAAATATGTTGTCCTAAATATATAATGACTGAGTTCTTGTGTTACCTACAGTCAATTAAAACTATATTCTAATTATAGAATATCTTAAAGAAGTTATAGACTTACAGAATATAAACTTGAGAGTTTAGAATACTATATAATATGTAGAATACAATTATGAAATGTTCATTACAAAATAAAAGAAAATAAAATTTTTAATTTTAACATATTTTAAGTGAATATTCGCTTAATTGAAGAGTAAAACTCCGAAATTCTTTAAGTAAGAAATGAATTTTCTAAAGTGGTACCTCAAAAGTACTTAAATACTATTTTGCAGGTAGTTTGTTTTCTTAATATAGCTATACTATCTGATGACTTGTTTAAAAAATCTATTTAGAAAAGAATCTAAATAGAAAGAAAATTTTTAATAAGTAAAATAGTACTTGGTCTTTTCTTAAGTAATCATAATTCTGAATCAATACAATGCAAGTTTTCATGATATAGAGTTCAGAAACGCCATTCTAAATTTGC
This sequence comes from Dinomys branickii, assembly GCA_004027595.1. NCBI lineage: Eukaryota > Metazoa > Chordata > Mammalia > Rodentia > Dinomyidae > Dinomys > Dinomys branickii. The sequence continues at coordinate 93,076 of PVLD010000787.1, forward strand.
TCAAGCTCCACATACAAAAAAACGGCTAACATGATTTGGGGATCACTTCAAGTAACATGCTGAAGGCAAAACCTGCCTTTCTAGTTCTATCTTAATGCCCTGAAAAGTTTATCTGTATTAAGGCCACAGTTTCCTTTTGCTTTGTTGCCATTTTAATGTTTTCTGAAAAGAATTTCAACAAATGAGGAAGAGAAGGAAAGCCCACCCACAAGACAGCATGCACTGCAGCAAACCACCAATTCCCAGCCAACGAATAATTTCCACCCTGCTCACAAGTTTCTGAAAAATACAGAATCCCTGAAATTTTTAAGATCAACTGCTAAAGGGTCTATTTGGTCACTTGTACAATGAAAAATTTAATTGTAAGTAATTATGAAAGTTTAAAGTCATGTGAAATTGCCTAAATTCTAATTCACCTAAACGTGAGGGTTTTACTCTTACAAAGTACTTTTAAAACAATTTTGGAGCCTTTATTTTTTTTTTTTTAAACTGTCATCCCTTCTAGGAGTGTACAGCTAATCCGGTCTGCAGCAATCTATAATTCTATAACACATTTACTTGTTCATGGCAACTAGGTAGTTAAATGACATTTTAATAAAAAACCTGGGAAATATTCCAACCTTCTTTCTTCTCGATTGCTTTCCTCAAGTTTCTGTAGCCTTCAAAATCACGAGGCACAGTGTGGGGAGGCCAAGCCAATGGGGGCAGACAGACAGACAGTGAGGGCGAAAGTGGCAAGAAGGTAAAATGATACGTGAGCTCGAGGACTTTAAAATAAACTTTAAAGATATCATTAGAGACAATACACAGTAAAAAGGTAATACATTTTGTACCAATAAAACGTAAGCAGAAATCAAGGAGCATTTTATGTAAGAAGACGATATAACCCATAAAATGAAATTATTTAACAGTATAATTTCTTAATTATACTGTACAGTCTTAATTTATATAAGTTGATAAGGAGTAAGAATGTTTGCCATTGCATTCAGTCTGAAGTGCCTTTTTAGTCTGAAATTGCTTTTTTAGTCCATTTTCTTAATTCCTCTTACAAAAAAAGCCCACTTTCAGTGATATTCTTTCTTATAAATATTTACCAAAAAAAATCTTTTCATGGCATAAAAGAACTTCCCAAAGTAATGCCTTTATACCATAATATGAAAGTACTAATACTACATGCTAAAATACTATTAAAAATTTGTTTTTCTTTAAATATAAAGTGAATATTATTAAATATAAATTTAAGAAATCTTATATTAAAATTTTACATTAAATGGTATTACAGGCAGTGAATACAGTTATTATTATATCAGTGAAAAACTGTTTAATTGAAAATGAAATATCATAATATTAGGATTAAAAATCTTACTGTAATAATTATTGTAAACTAACTACAAAAGGGGCATATCTAAAGCAAAAGTGGAAAATGAAAATGTAGTACTTTCCATTAGTAGTATTTTTTAACCAGATAAATATAAGAAAAACTATAAATTTGTAGACATAGATATGGAAATATATTTTAAAGAATACTCATTACAGACTTGGGGATCTTTACTCAATGGAATGTACTATATATGTTACCGATATTTGTCACAGCAACAAAATCATAGTTATGCTAGGCTCTGGTTAATTATACAGCAATCTGGATATATATAGCATACTTCTTCCCAGAACTGCAAAAATGTATTGTGGAACTATTGTGTCTTAAAATGAAAAGAAAGAAATTCAGGATAAAATTATTTCATTAAGCCAGTTCTTTTCATTGTAATTTTAATGTGTGCTTGCATGTGAATTTTATTTCTTAATCAAAGATTGTTTCGTACCCATCAACTGCTAATACGAGATGAGACCAGCAATCTTTGGGAGGAAAAAGTTCTACAGAGCAACATTGACTAAGGATTGAATGGCTGAGAACAGTGACTAACGAAGGGAAAGTAAAGCCATCACTTAAGGACGCCGGAGCTTCACCCCAGTACCACTGAGGACAGACACAGCGCAGTCTGAGGATGGTGTAGCTTTTATATCTCAAGTCATTTAAAGCTAGATACCCCAAACTATGAGACTAAATATAGAAATGATAATTTTTTTCTTCCACATCCACAAAAGTATAAAGCAATTTAAATCTAATCTGGGCCTGTACTGATGATAATGAACAACAAAGCTCAAGAGACACATTCCCTGGGGAAGAGTCAGTATTTTATATCTGTGTTATAATTCATCTTTATTTACCTTACGCAAAAGAGCTATATTAAAAAGTATGGCAGACATGGGCCAATAGTCGCTCTCCTTTAAATGCCTTCCAAATTCCTTCTGTAAAAACATTATGATCAGTAGTTCAAAAGGATGGCAGAAAGACTGGAAATAAACTAATAACCCAACAACATTTCTGCACATTTTAAAGGGGTTGATTTTTTTCTTTCATTTAGTTCCATTCCAGTGGGAAGGGGCTGGTTCTTGCTAACAATTTTAACATTTAGGTAAGTGAGAAATAGGCAACAGAGTCTATTTGGTCATTCAGAAACCAGTCATTTGGGTAGTGGGGCATCCATGAAACATGACACTCTCCTATTTTCCTACTGTCCACATTTTTGGGTTATTTTATAGCTCAAGAGAAAGTAAGCACAAAAGGTGAAGAGCGAGCCTGAAAGCCGTGTATTAACTACATTATTGCTTTGATGGACTAATGCGAAGAAGGAAAAACTTTGATGTGAAACAGGATTTGTGCACCCTTCTTGAACACACAGGGCAGCTTCTGCACAAAAATGGCCTGTTACCATTCTTCCTACCAACTCATACATTGTCACAGGCTCTGAAGCTACTAAAATTAAAAATCACCAATACAAGATAAAGTAATTAAGAGAGACGGAACTTACAAAGAATTTGTCATTCCTGTAAGAGGCAGGACAGTTCAGGAGAGACTAACCCAAAGACCAAGCCTCAGCCAGGTTTTAGGAAATAGCAAGGGAAAATAACCTCTGTAGTTTGTTTGATTTTTTTTAATTAGATGACACTGCCTACACTTTCACTTTTGAATCAGTGTGATCACTTTCACAAATGCAAATCACCCTATCAGTCATCAGCCATCTCCACTGGTAAGAATTCCTTTAGTGGAAGAGCTCTGCTCATGAGTTTGAGCTCAAGGAAATGAACAAAGGAGAGAAAGTGATTTTAAAACTGGCAGAAAGGGCTGCACAGGAACAGGTGGACAAGGTAGCACAGGGAGACTGATCTGCAGGAACGAATGGAAAAGCAGGAATGCATATACTTCCCCAGACACTGCCACTGCCCAGAGAATAGTTTTCCTTTTTTTGTCTTTGGCCACTCCCTTATGAATTGCTCTTACCACAGCATAAAATGAGCAAAAACTCTTTTCATGTGTGTGAACCCGACATTATTTATAAAATATTCTAGAGAAAAAGTAACCCCAACTTCCAAACAATGAAGTTTTCACTAAACTATATATGTAAGTTAGGCAGAACCTAGGTTTCACAATGCACTCTCTGGCAAACAAAACAGACGAGTCTGAGGCCCTTAGGCAACTGAACTCGAACTGATAAATCTAGACAGGAGTGACGCCCTCAGGGAGCCCCGCGGAAGACTAATCCCTAGCTTTAGCAAAGCTGCAGTCAATTGTAGGCACGTCTGGAATTCCTGGTTTACTGTGTGCTTGTTTTGTTTCAGCCCTTTGGCCAAAATGAGAACTTGTCTTTATTTTTCAAATAGGAATGTATGCTGCGCACATCTGAAAGGGACTGAGATCTGCACGTGACGCCCACAACCTTTATCAGACTGGGTAAAACCCTACTGGTTTCCACTATTTAATCCCGAACATTTGTTCAATAACCTGGTGAAACAAATGTCATTAAACTCTGTAATTCTGTGAACATAGTAATATGAACTCATAAACTGGCTCTCAAGCCTTTTATAATTATAATGTTTTAGAGTACGGAAAATATACTTTGTAGTTCTACAAATCATATAGGTGTCGGTTTTATAAAGACACACTGGAGCGTGCAGTGCATGTGAAAATACTCTATAAAGCACTTTTTCTAAAGCATTCTATACAACCCCAGATCTTCGCACTGAGTCACATCCCCAGCCCTCTTTCTCTTTTTAATTTTGAGACAGGATCTCATTCAGCGGCTAAATTACCCAAGCTGGGCTCAAGCTTGCAACTTGCCTGCCTCTGGCTCCCAGACTGCTGGAATTACAGGCAAGCACTCCCACACTCAGCTAAGAAATACTTTGTCTTTCTCACTGTAAGCTTTTACTCCCTGTCTAGCTCTGATTTGAGGGTTTTTGGTTTCAAGTTTTGTTTTTTGGTTTTGGGGGTATTTTTTGCTCACCCACACTTTATCTTCAATTGTATCTGTACTTGTTAGGAAAGAATTTACTTAATTAAATTTTTATATGTAAGTCCAGTTGTCTTATTTACATCTATCATCATTATGGTAACAACTATTATTGCATCTATGGTGCTGAATTACAAATTTGCGGCTTGAAATAAATGATGCTTTACTTAAATTTTCTTTATCTTAAAATAGCTGGGAATCCTGTTATAAAGAACAAATCTTAGTAATAAAGTACGTTTCCTATCATACTGTTTATAAGTCAAAAATGTTTATTACCATTCATTATTACAAAAACAACATAAATCAAAAATATTAATGCTCCACCCATCACCGTTACAAAAATATCAAAAATAGAATTTTACTAACACCCCTATTTATCTTTCACTAGTCATACTCAACAAATGATTAAACCAACATCTTTAAATTTAACTTAAAAGGGAAAGGTAGAATCTGCTAAGTAAGATGGCTTTGCCTCCTTTCTGAATATCTAGCCAAAAATGCTCAATTTGATACATTAAAAATATATTCTCAGCAAATAATTTGACTGCATTGTAGAATCAATGTGTGCACATGTAAAGAATTTATGAGTATTTAATTACAAGTGGTCCAATTTTTACTTTCTTCCTCTTCTTTGTACCCAGTTTATTTTAGAGGGCGATAGTATCATGATGCAAAGAGAGAAAGCCCTAGAACAGTGGTTAAAAGCTAAGTCACTCCTTGCTGGAGGATTCAGAAAGCCTAAAATAGCATGAATAATTTCCACACAATGAAATTAGAAGCCCTGTAGAAAATACAAGACCAAATGACATCGGGATGGATTAGTTTAGCCTTCCATTAAACTAATCAAGACAGGAATTAGAATATCCGTGAGACTACTTAATTGCATTAGAAAGGGGGGGAAATGGAAACATTGAGCTGTAATGGAGCAGCAAGCTTTGAACAAAGCAAGATGAATGGGATGCACAAGCAGCTACTTTAAGAATAATGAAATAATATCTAATAGTAACGTTGCCTTGTCAGAGTCTAAATAAAAGTTATTCCATATTGTTACAGCTAAATTTATTTTCTTATATATTAGAAAAGATCATTCATTCAAATGTGCAGTTACAGTTGTCAGCTAATTGAAGTCATTTATGTCACACATTAATGTACTTAGACTATGTAGACTCACTGTGATCACAAATTAAAATACCCTGAATCACATCACAGGAATTGTATATTACCTTTTTTTCTTCTTCTTCTCTTTTCTTTTCAGCTTCTCTAAATCTTTCTTGGCTAGATCTATAATTTCAATTGTTTCTTTGTCAGAAGAAAGTATACTGGGAGAAAAAGCTGAGGATCCACTGAAATACGGTGATCTTGATGTGGCTCTGGTCAAGTTTTTTCGCAGGTTCTCATTCACTGCTTCACTTTCTAATAATTTTGCCCTAAAGAATAAAAATATATTTAGGTAGAGAACAGTTCTACTGTGTACAATATAGACAACATAAAATTTCTTGCCATAATTATTTGTAAGATATGGTCCTGCAGCACGGAGCGCACCCACCCTGCTGTGCGAACACCCTTCCCATTCACCTCCAGGACTTTTTCATCTCTCCATGCTGAAACTCTGTACCCACTAAACGCTAATTCTCTCTTCCCCTCTACTCCAGTACCGGGCAACCACCACTCTACTTTCTGTTGCTCTGGTGCATGTCTGCAGTACAGCATGATACATGTATTTTGAGGAATACAGAGAAGGTTAAATGTGTTGTTTTGCATGGTAAAATCTTCTCTGAAAAGCATTTCAGTATTGCTTGATGGTAGAGTTCTTTGATACATCTATACTCACAAACATTAACGTTCAGGATATTTTTAAATTCCTGAATGAGTAACCATAAATCTGAAATCACAACCTTGGGTGGTCAAAAGAACTCTATACCTTCATATGCCAGTGGGCGATTATCTGAATCCTGGTCAGTAGGGACCAGTGGTTCTTCCCTTATAAATACATTAAACTTAAAATATAGAAACAGCAGGGTCACCTCAGCTTCAGTTCCTCTTTCACCACAAAATAAAAACATTTCTAAAACTTTGAAAGCTGTAGTTAAGTCAAGTTTGCCTCTCACTAGCTGATAGACATCTGGCTCTCGAATATGGCGTGGGAAAGATGATATCTCCAAGGGAACCTGAGTTTGATAATTGAAAACATTCTTTTGTCTGCCCAAGCGGTTCTAATAATGACAAGAGCATAAAATACGCACTGTCAGGAATATGTGAAAGCACATAATAAGATTCTAAAAGAGCCAGGACTCCTGAGACTAAAGGGATTAAGAGAGAACTACAGGCCAATCCCTGCGCTTTTATTCATTTAAACCATTATGAACACAATTATCTATTTCAACATAATAAATATCAGGTTTACTTTGGCACAAGTGTGAGCGAGACAGGGCTCAAAGAAAAAAATGCTACCTGTCTCTGTCTCAGCACTGTGCACTAAGCACTTCTGAAATATACTCAAACATCTCAGAGGAAAATCCTAGATTATTTGCAACCACTAAGCTCTGAAAGACAGAAGTCCATTCTGTTTTTTTCACTGTCTACAAAACTATTCACGATACTCTTGAATAGTTAGAGGCAGAGTTCACATAAATCAGTGAATGTGTTTCAAGTCCATATCTCTTACATTTTGAAAGGAAACTGTTTGATTAATATACCTGATGCTATCTATGGAAAATAACTATTATGATATTTTTGAATGATTAACTAGGGGCCAGGAGTGTTCCTGGGCAGTACAGTATGCGTGAGGCTCTGAGTTTGATCCCAAACTAAATAAATAAATATAGTAAGATGTTAACTAGCCAGGTAGCTCAATTAAACGACTTCCAAACTGTCTTAAATTCTACATATAATGCTTTTTTTAATCTCAAGAAGGCAACCTAAATGTAAAAATTCAAGTGAACTATAAAAATTCAAGGTCAAGATTCATGATTATCAAATGACAGAAAAGTACAAGCAATGTTTTATAACTTTCTGTATTTCCAGTATCGCACACATCAGGAACACTGAAAACAAATGGAAACATCATTAGTCAGCTAATAATAGTGACCTATATTTTAATTGTGTCCATTATCATACAGTCATACCTCAGGTCGTGAACTTAATGTTTTCCACAATTCTGGTTGCAGAATCTGGTCCACAAATTCTGTGATCAGGATCACGGCAAGAATTAAGTTTGTGAACTGAGGTACCAGTGCACAATGAATGACAACTTGCAGTTGCGGAGTTGGGGGAGATTACCCGAACTTAAAAGTCTGCGTTTGATAGAGACAGGCTCAGTTTTTTCAGTCCCAGCACCGGTGAATGCCGGAAACTTCAGGGCTCACCTCCATACACCCTGGCACACTTGAGCAGAAGACACTCTTTGTACAGACTGCAGAGAGAACATCACTCCTCCTCCACTTCGCCTTCTCCTGCTCACACACCCAGACTCCCACTTGATGCTGCCCATGTCTGACTGAACTGGCAACTAAGTAGCCAAACACAAGAGTAAGCTCACATTTCCCTGGGAAGGGGTGGCTGGAGGACTGGCCCCTCACTGGATCTTGGGCCATCAGTTCCCACTCCTGCCTTTATAAAATGAAGGTGAAAATGAAACTTTTTCTTCTGACCGGTCAGAATCAATGATATAATGAATTTAAAACCTGCCTAATGGATACTACATTTAACAAATGATAGTATCAAAAAATGAGAACCAATGTAATTATCTAGGGTAGGAGATTAATAAATCAATTATAACCACAAGATGGTGCTACATGGGCCCTTGCAAAAATCGTTTCAGAAAAATATTAATATAGGAAAATGCTCCTAATATGTTATCACACTTCAAAGAACAGACAGTAAAGCAACATAAACATTCTGGTGTTAATTTTGTTAAAATATATATTCAAAAACTGATGAAGTCAGGCATGGTAATCCCAGCACTCAGGAGGCTGAGGCAGGGAGATCACTGAGTATGGAGCCAGACTGGCCTACATAGTAAGTTCCAGGTCAGCCTGAACTACATAGTGAGACCCTGTCTCAAACAAACAAAATGACTGAAGAGATATACCAACATGTTAACATTACTTCTTGGAATGGTGGGAATATAAGTGATTTTAATTTTCTTTTTTTATATCTTTTGTATGTTCAAGAATATTTATAAAAATTTTAACATCCCAGAAACATAAGTATTAATTACAGTGATTTTTTTCACAAATGGTGACATGCAAATCTATTTAAAGGTAACTACTATTATTTCACAGTTAGAATAAAATAGGAGTATTCCCAAGTGGCAAAAGAACAATATAAATTTGTATTACATTTAAGGAGCTACAAATAACATCCTCCTGGGAACCAAGTTTTCTCAGAAGTATGGCTGGAAGTAGGATTTTGTAGGTAGCAATAGACTGGAAGAACCTGGATCCAAATAATGGTGCGTTAGATCTTTATAGTACCTTTTCATTTCAGAAATTTCTACCCTATTGTTTTATTTGAACCAAATAATAACTCTATGAGACTAATACAAATTACCTCATTCTTACAGGTGAACAAGCTAAAACTCAGAGGTGACAGGTAACTTGGCCAACATCAAATACCTTATTACTAAATAAAGGTTTAAATTTCAACCCAGGTAATCCAATTTGAATATAGGCTTCAAATATGTATTGTATATATAAATTATTTTTTTCATTGTGAATTACAATCTTGAGATTCTAGAAGACCACTCCCTAGGTGAGGGACATATCAAAGTGAAAAACCATCCAAGCTGGGACTCTGAAACAAGGTATTAACCTACACTAGGAAAGATCTGATCTGTGAGTGAACTCAGAACCTGAGTCAAACTCTGTTCTCTAAATGGCTTAAGGAATGGTCTTAACTCAAAACCTTGAAGAATGAAGTTCTCAGATGTTGCTGTTAGTCACTAGCACGAGTGGAACCGGCTGAGACAGTGTCTAGGAAACAGTGACATTAGCTGTGCCATCTGTCCCACCGTGCAATGAAGCCTAGGTGCAGCCTTAGAATAACAGGGTGGGGAAGAGGAAAACAGGTAGCATGAACCAGAACATGCAGTCAACCTCAGCAATGGACCAGCACCAAGAAATAAAAGGACATAAACAGATGCTGCCTGTGGATGGAAGAGAATCTTTGGAAATTAAACCCATAAAAAAGGTATCAGTGTATTTCAACGACTGTTAAAGATGAGGTCTACAAAGTGAGGCTGAGAGCTGGGGATGTAGCTCAGTTGCACAGTGCCTGCCTGGACAAGCACAAGGTCCTGAGTTCTAGTCCCAACACCAAAAAAAAAAAACAAGCTACGAAGTGAGGCTCAGATTACCAGACATAGGCATGCAACTACTTTGAAGATAACAATATGTAATACAGCAACCACTGTTAATTTCCTATCATCTTTTTTTGGATTTCTATATCATTTTTATTGTTTTTGTGTTGCTTTGTTTTTGTCCTTGCTTTTGTTATTTTGTTTTTGTTCTTTTCACTTTAAAATAAAAAAAACCTAAAAATAAAAACAGGCTGAGCAGTACACAGGGAAGGGCACTGCCAGGACACAATACCCAAAAGGCCTTTGCCAAACAGTAAAGCATGAAAAGTTACACACACAAAGGTATCATTATTGAAATAATTTTATCTACTGTCATATGTAGATGTCTTTCCATTTGTTTTGACTTTTGAAACACTGATAGGATCCACTCTCCTAGTGGCACCAGCAGCAGGGGAGACCTCTAGGTTGGCCAGAGGACGGGGGAGGAGCAACAACCAAAACATACAGGATGGAGAAGTGCTGGGGAACTGGGGAGGATCATCTTCTCCCACTTGGTTACTTTCTGCAAGTGGGTAGTAGAAGGGGCATTTGAACTACTTAGATGTTCTTCCTTACAAATGACTAGAATTTTACTTCAAGAGAAAACACAGTAGTACCTTGGGTCACAAATGCTTTTATTTGCAAACAATTTGGCTGGCAAACAGAAGCATTTGACCAATTTTGTTTTTGTTTGCAAACTCTGCACTGGGTGACAAACACGACTGTGGCCATCTTTCCCACAAACCCAAATGTGGGCATCTTTCCCAAAATCCTGGAACAAATTAAGTCTATGAACCATTAGGGTAAACCATGGAAGCTAAAAATTTTACAAACATGATTAATGTCCCTGACTGTATTTGCCTGAATACGGAACCTCTATTCCCTCCCTCCCCGGAATCTGGGTTCTGGAGTCTTCACATTCCCACACCAGGCATGACCTGGTCCTTTACTACATCCTTTCATTGCATTTACTGTGTTACTTTTTATGTGACGCCCCCAACCGATGGCAGGATATCAGCACACAGTGGGCATTTGTGGCATGTTGCATGAAACACGAACGGACATGCCAGAGAGAGGCAAAACTACTGATAGGAAGGCGACAGTCACTCACAGGCTTAGCTGAGTAGTTGCAGGGAGCTGTGGGATAGGAGACTCAAACCCTGGTGATGATTTATAGATGCTGTATTCATAAATGACAGGCAGGTAACATCACCACCATTAATTATGCCTTCCCATATATCACCCTAGATAACTACCCAGCAAGGGACATAGTAACAGCAGCTGGATAATGCAGGAAGATAAAACGGGAGAAGAGGGGAGGAAGGTGGCTTGGAACTGATGTCACGGGAAGCGCAGGTATTTCCTCGCCTAGAATTAATATGACTAAAGAGCTTGAATATCATTAGGAAGAGCTACTGAATAATAAGCCCAATAAACAGAAATTCTACAACACTGCAAAAGCCAAAACATGTGCATTAATGTATTTCATAAACAATGATACCTGAGGTCTTCAATTTCTTTGATATAACTATGAATCATGTTACTGATCTCTTCATTCCCTTCACCTGCAAGAAAATATGAAATCAAAAATCCCCTTTAAAGGAAAACAGCAACAATACAGGTTTCACAAAGTTTGAAAACAATATTTTTTTAAAAAGAATTCTTATATCTAATTCTCTACACTGAACTCCATGAGCAGACTGTGAGATAAGATGATATAAGGGACACATTCTGTGTATATAGGAATTTATTATTTTTTTCAAACGCAGCACTTAACTTAAAATCACAGGCTGTGTACACACGGTTTGGCAGGACTCCTCCAATTCTTCTATGTCATTAACACAAAGAACGAGCCCTGCCCACAAGCTAAGCCCTCATGCACCCCACTCTGCACACATACCTGCTCTGGCAAGAACTTGGTTGGCTTGATCACTGACAAGCTGTGTGACCCTGGCCCTCAATGCATCCACCGTCTCCTGCATGGCTTTGATTCTCACACGCAGGTTATTGTTTTCGGTCTGAAGCATAGCATTCTCATGGAACATGTCATTGATGCTTTCCACACCCTCCTCATCAATTATTCTTTTACCCTAGAAAAGGAAAATATTTCCTTGTTGGCGCAAGTATCTTTAAGTACACAACACTGTGCTTAAAGCTACTCCAGGACTATTCAACTCTGCAACCAAGAGTTCTTTTATCTTATGAGCCCCACAGCACAAGATCCTTTTCCTCTTGTACAACCCTCCATGATACCTTAGTCTCCTAAAAGCTGATTGAATAAGAAGCTCTTGAACAATGTTTGATTAGGTTAAACTGAACATTATTCATATTACCAACAAGGAGGACTAGAGATCCTTACTCAAAAACACCTCCACTATTTTGACCACCAAGAGATCCCAGAGACGCCCACAGTAAGACATCACAAAATAACATCATAGTGCTCACAACACATGAACCCTAGGTCCACCGTGAAATGCAAAGTCACCCCCACTCGCTTACTGTTCTGTACTCCATGAGCTCCATCTGAAGTCGTGTGATCTCGTTACGGAGTGCGTTGATTTGCTGGCTTGCTCTGTCCTGATTGACCATCACCTTGTTCTTGATATTTCTAGCTCGATTGGCATATTTCAGGGTGTTTAGCGTTTCCATAAAGTCTCTGTCTGATGGGCTGACACAGGCTATCATGATTGTTTGGCTGAAAGTTACAAATAACAGGTTTATAGGTAAAAGCAAGTAAAATTCTGAAATAATTATTTTAAAAATCCTGCCATTTAAATAGTCTCTTCTCTTTGAGATACAAAAGATTAATGCTACTAACTTAAAAATAAAAGCAATTTTAAAAGCTTACATGCCTTAAGACTGGTGACTATCTTTAATCTCTAAGGAAAACCCGATACTGAGATAATACTGGGAACATGAATTTATATTATTTTTTATTCCGTTGCAATATCTTGAAAAAGCACAAACATGTCTGTTTCTCATTTCTTTACAAAAAATTGTTGAAGCAATACATACAATAATATTTAAATTAATCTAATTATAAATGTAAGTCAAAAATAAAAAATGATTGAACTATTTACTTCTAATTTTAAAAGTTTCTTCCTTTAACCACTGGTAAATTGACTTTAAAAGAGCAAAGAATATTATATACAGTTCAAACTCAAACAAAAAGATCATAGAGTACATATATCCTTGTGTTTCAAAGAATAAAAAAATTATTTGTGATTGATTGATGATCAAAATTCCAAAGTGTCTGACCAGATTACACGGGGGCGGGGGGTGGGGGAGATAGGGAAATAGCACTTTACAAACAAAACTGTATGGTCATGATAAATTGCTTTACCAAAACTATGTAGGATAGCAGCGTGCCTAGTATGCCCAGCTCTCATGTCTGTCCACGAACCACAAGGAAATTCTACTGAGCACTCACAATCTGACTAAACAAAGTACAAAAGCTGCAACTGAAGACCGAGCTTCCTCGCGCTAGTAGAAAATCAGTGCTTATTAATCCTACGCTGTAGCCTGCTGAGGAGCCTCCTGCTTCAACTCTTGTCTTCCTCCTGCAATCCCAACACGGAACAAATAGGAGCCCTTTTTAAAGGGCTCCCCCCACATTTTATTCTTTAACAACTGTTGTTCCTCCTTATTCTTACTCTTACTGTCATTTAACACTCACTATCTAGTCCAAGAATCCAACCCCACACTGACCTGTACCTTTCTCTTCCGCCTCTTCACACCCTTTGTGTATCTTTGTTTATTCATTATGATATGAGATCCCAATTTTTAAACTAAATTCCTAGAAGACAGGAATCATCCAGTTTTACTTGTCAGTGGACCTCTAAACATATAACACTATTTGGACCACATTAGGTCATTAATAACTGTGGTGCGCATCATGGACACACAGTAGTCACCAGGGAGCAGCAAGTGGCGATAATTCATCCATTTCTCAGCTCCCTCTTTTGTAGAGGAAGAGAAAGCAATCAAATGAGAGTAACAATTTACTGAAAGTGAACAGGGCAACTTGAAGTGTGGTCCCCAGCTCAGCATCATTCTGCAAATCACATATGACTGCTCTACAGAAAGCATGGAAACCAAGGGCCATCACTTGAGAAATTTTCACATTTGAACTCCCTGTAAGCAATGAACTCATCTCACTGACTACAGCACAGACAGTTCAAGTGCTCTCAAACGCACTCAGTCACAAATGGAGCAAATTCAGTACAGTCACGCCCAACATTAACCCTCCCCAAACCGTGGAGGAAAGGGAACTCGCTCTTCACAAATATTCTGAGAAGCCTAAGATCAAAAACTTAATAAGAAAAATGAAAGTCAGGAAGGAGAGGACCTGGTTAAGACTACTGCATAGGGAAAAACAAACAAAACCCAGAAGGTGTAAATTTCAAAACTGATTTGTTTATGAAAAGATCCAAGGAAAACATAAAAACTGTTTAAAGTTCACACAATTACTTCATTGTGTTTTAAAGGAAAGTATATAACTTAAGTATGTTGTGCACGTCTTCTATACTAATTTACATGATTCATGTGGAAGAAAGCATAAAACAATGTTAGCAGAAGCTACGGAAAGGTCATGGAAAGATAACTAACTTTTGTGCCTGATTTATCTGTTTCTGTGTTTGCCAGAATTTTGGGAATAAACTTGTAATGTTTCTTTAAGCCTCATAAACCACTAAAAGCCAGTTGGCCCCTGTACCTGTTCCCCCCGAGGGAGTCCTGCAGTAGCCTGGTCAGCTTCGAGTCCCGGTAGGGCACATGGCTGGCCCTCTTGCTCTTGTCTCCTAATGCGCTTATTACATTGCCAAGTGCCAACTAGGAGAAAGAGAACGCATGAATTTACAAGTTATAACACACATTTGAATAAAGAAAGGCTACAGAAAATAAAACAGGGACACAACAAAACTGGGAACGTCTGTGTTTGTTCGTTTTCCATTTGTATTTTCAAGTGTAGATAAAGTAAATTTCAGCTTCCATATTAACTACGAATACCTGGTATTACCTAGAATTTAGTGTGAATATGCATGTGTGTGCACTGCCAACTTTTTTTATCAGTATATATTTGCAGTGTATGATTATACTCATTGTGGAGAGTGGCACAAAACCATAATATATCTTAACTTCTAACTATGCATTCACCTGCAGCTTGTGTCTGCAGAAAATTATCAATTCACACTGAAAATTCTCAACTCAGTGAAGGAATAAAACCTTTAGTTCGTTAATAGTTTCAAGAAATTTTCATTGTAAAATAGACCCCTTACATAACTAAAATCTCCTTTATCCACCATAATAACACCAGTAAGATTTGTCTGAAAATCTTTGTATGAGGAATTTCTTGTACAAATACAACTTTCCTCACACATACAATGAATTTATGCACTAAGCATTCACTTTTTAAAAAGCTAAGTGAGATTACAAGACCTTGTAGTCATTCCTCCTTCCGCTCTTACTCTTTTTCAAACCTTCTTCACACCACAGTAATACAACATCGATAACCATGTGGTTGAGACCAAAACATGCTGTTAGGAGCACTAGGATCACACTGTATCATGGTCCTTCTTTTACACAGAAACTACAGTCTTAAACACTGGCCACACTACAACTCTATTAAATGTGTCTCAGCACACTGCCACAACTTAAACAGGAAAACAGAGCAATAGCTTTTGTCTTTTCCTAGCAGCACAAATGTAAGTGCCACCATGATTTTGTCCTTTAAGGAATTCAAAACTATACCCGAAGTCCAGGATCCAGGTCATACTCCTTTCTACAGCACTCAAACATGGCAGGGGCTTCGGGTTGGTATTGTTACTGGGAGACCCAGGGCTGCCTAGTCAGCCTCAGTGATAATCCCTTTATCGCAGAAAGGTCACAACGATACACAAGCAAATAGAGGGTAGGGATTTTTAAGAACCTTCAGTATGAAGCCCCCCAGCTGCAAATGGGAGGAAAGCAAAGCCAAAGGTGCACAACTTGATGCTAGCGGCACCACAGAAATGTAGGCATGCTACCGCTTTTATGTGAGAACTGATGCCCGATTTTAAAATGAAGACAGAAAGATGTAGTATGCAAAAATTTACTCTAAAAATATTTTCTTCCATATAACAGAAGATTTTGCTTGTTTGCCAGGTGTTTTCCATTCAAAATACTACTAGAAGGCGGGTTATTAAAGTTAATTTCTAATACAACCTATAAAAATTCTCATTAAAAAAAAATTACTAAATACATTTTATTACAATCACCAGTCAACAAAATGTTAGCAAATTGTTACTTTGGGCCTTACCCCATGAAGTACTTCATAACAAATGTTTACTTTGCATACGTTTAAATGTGAAAATAAGCTCTAAAATAATTTCTTCTCAATATGAAGGATACGTATATAACCTACTGCGCACATCCAGACTATATGTGTATATCCCTACCTACCTATCTATACTGCAGATATCATGAAATTTAATTTAACCACACATGAAAAAACCCAATAATGTAAAAAAAAAAAAAATCCCACAATGTGAGGTCTGATATTCACTGAATTACTAATTAAGTTACTGCAATTTTTCCTCCCCAGTTCAGTGCATGAAGGAGCTCCTGGAGCCGTGCCACGCACTACAACAGAGCGAAGGAGAACAGCAAAGGCCTGATCAATCCCCAGCATACAGCGCTTCTCTTACAAGTCCGCAGTTGATGGAAATGCCCTCTCGTGCCCTCTCCCCTGTAGCACCAGTCCGTTTCAGTCTTTCTGATCCTGCCAAATCAACAAAATGGAACTTCGCAGTCAGGGTTTCAAACTCATTCATTTGTGATGATTCCGAAATAATATTATCAGTCAAATTGTCCTGCAGGTAAGGGGAGAGGGTTAAAACACTTTATTAATGTGATAGTCAATATTCTCTAACCCATCCTTGCTTTTAACCCATGTGCATATACAGGCACAGGCAAAGAAATAGGCAAGAAGTCAAATAAATACAAAGGCAAAACTCTGAGCTGAAAATTAGAAGTAACGTCAAAAAGAAGCAGGAAGGTCGGAATCCAACCACCTGAGGCTTTTCTTATGTTGAAAGAAACTGCATGTAACACGTGGTCTGTCTTAGGTGACTACACCCAGCACCACAGGCCACAGCATGCTGTCTGGATGCTGCAGACATGTATGTTCATTTTTTAACTTCAAACTGTAACATGGTTGATTGGCTTCCACAAATAAGATCAGAAGGAGCAAGTAGGAAAAGCAATGATTAAACAACTAGAATTTGGGTCAACGTGCTCCTGGGCTTGACGTGACTGTACGGAGAAAGAGATTGAAAGTTTAAGAAATGAGAACTGATAACTCACGGCCTCTACTTGGGGACACACTCGGGTCTGACACACATGAATGGTAAAAATGGCATGCGAGCGGGAGCTCTGCACATTCATCTGGGTGCTGGCAGTGGTGCGGGATAAAGCACCCAACTTTAGACACTGCATCATCTGGAAAGGAGGAGAGGAAGGACTTAACTGAGCAATGTGTAAACAGAACCAACAACCCACTCACCCACCACCCCCATGTCTGAACTCATGCTGAAACCCTCCATGGCAGGGTCTATGACAGATGTGGATGTGTGTATTATTATTTTAATTACAGGCACCTTTTGAGCTGGACTTCTCAGTAGAATAGTGTATTATTTTTTAAATAAGAAAAACACTAAGACTCCATTGTTGGCTATTTGCTGACAAATGTAGCTTCCGCTCCCGAACTGCTCCAGGAGACAACTGTGAAACGCACTGAGCAGTAATTTGAATTGCTCAGGCTCTTCCCTATCTTCTGTTGAAACAGTTTTTGCATTTTGTTTAATACTTTCCCTTCAAGAACCAAGATATCATTCTAGATATGCTACAGCAAAAAGCATACATCATTCTTTCCCATCAATTGCTTCACTCTCTGTGAAAGAAAACTGTATCTATGTTGCCCTTGGTTCTTTTGATGTTTGCTTTTATCACAGCCCTGACAGTCATACTATCCCATTTTTTAAAATAAAGACTTTAATTTTGTTAAACTTCAGAATAATCTTATCTTGAGCTGAAGCTGAGAATCAGTAAGGCTGACTAATAAAGCTTACTTTGCTATAATTCACTTGCAACATAAATGGTACCTCTGATTCTGTGTTCACAGTACGTGTTGTGACGCCCACAGTATAAATTCCTCCAGTTGAGTCTTCGTGAATTTTTATATTGGATTTTTTATTCTTTGCATCAATATCACGAGTAGTATCAAATAAGTCGAGGACTTCTTCATTATAAAGCTATCAAAATATTATAAGTTTAATTTGGTCAAAAATAGCCTTAAGAGTGTCATAACATATTATATAATGTCATCTTTCATATGTATTTTAAAAGATCTTCAAAATGATACCCATTTCTTAACAATAACAAGTATGAATGAGGCAATTGTTATCAATGTAAGTAAATGCCATATTTACTTATAAGAATAAGAAAAGTAAATGATTTTGTCATAACTAATGGGTTGAGGACCAGCTGAAAGGATCTATTCATCCTTTGCAAGAGTTTAAAAAACACAAATACAAACTTAAACAAGTACATATTAAACGTAGACAAAGCCTAACTTTAAAGATTTTTAATTAGACAAATCCTTAGGTTAGAGATTTAAGACTTCTTGTGCCTTAAGCTGAAAATATATTCCTTTTTGCCCCACAACTCTTTGATGTGTCTAAAAATTAATACTTAGCATTTTTGTAAGGTCAGCAATGATGTCAGTGTTTCTGATTCTATGGTGACTAACAAGATACAGCTCCCTCCGTCGGAGAGAATGGACAGCTCCTTTCCTAGCGTGACGTGGAAAAGTCACAGCACCTAGCAGGGCTGAGGAGGGTGAGTGAAGACAGAAGAGACTCTTGTTTTCCTCTTGGAAGAAACATAGTTTTATTTCCTTGGCTTTTACTAAATGGAGCTGTCTTTTTAAAGCAGCAATCAGGTGTACAATAGTAATCTGAATTGTGTTTTATTTTTTGCTAAGTAACACTAAATAAAATATCTCAATAACCAAAATGGAAAAAAAAAAAAATAAACAAAACAACCAGCTTCTGATACCCATCGAGATGAGAACACTCCAGGCCAAGTGCTCAGAATCATGACACCACTGTCCACCCAACCGCCTTTCTCCAGTCCTGCACATCCTCTTACTATCACAACCTTCCCTCCGGATCACATGGCCCTCCGCCAGTGCACACCTGCCGCGCCCTTGGGACACCACGATACAGCATCTCCTGATCT
This sequence comes from Dinomys branickii, assembly GCA_004027595.1. Taxonomy (NCBI): domain Eukaryota; kingdom Metazoa; phylum Chordata; class Mammalia; order Rodentia; family Dinomyidae; genus Dinomys; species Dinomys branickii. The sequence continues at coordinate 112,039 of PVLD010000787.1, forward strand.
CTGCACAACCTCAAGCCTCTGCAGCCAGCCTACCGCGGTGGCTCCAGCCTTTCCTTCCTCACCTTCTGCCCTTCCTTCCCACCTACGTCCCTGGGTCCCAGCACTTGGTGAGGCTGTCTGAATTACTGCAGTAATTTATCTTTATCCCTTGATTAAGAAAGGCTCTGAGAGGAACAATATGAATTGTATTCTAGTCTAAGGACACTAGTCAATTGTCCATTATCTTAAATGCCAAAGGGGCTGAATATAAGAAACACATATTACCCACTATACATAAGGCACTATATTAGCAGCCAATCATATAAAATCCTAAGGGTTGATGGCTGAACAATAAAATTTGAAGGAAGTTAATGATATAATTAGTTTATCACCTCCAAAAATTGGGCATTCACTTTGAAGTCTGGAGGAGGAAGTCCATTTCCAATTGCTGTGTGCTTTTTCTCTTCGATGCTCTTAAAAAGATGTTTAACAGCACGAGAAATAATACCCTGTTCTCCCTCAGTGATGTTAACATCAAATCCTGTTCCCATTGTATATGTTTTGCCAGCTCCAGTCTGAAAAAAGAACACAGAGCAATGAATATTCCACCTTAATATAACCACAAGAAACAAAACACTATGGTATAATTGGACTGAAAGCTCTGAAAAGTTATAGCTCCTATGAAAATAACACGGTACTTACTTGTCCATAAGCAAAAACGGTAGCATTGTATCCTTCAAAACAACCTTCAATTAGCTTTTCAATGCACTCAGTGTAGATCTGCTCTTGTTGGGAGTCTATGTCAAACACATAATCAAAAGTAAAAGCCTTATCTTTCCCGAGGAAGACCTGGGGCTCCCCTGGAGTGACTGATGTACAGATATGGCATCCTTCAATCTTTTCTTTGGCAAGCTGCGGTCTTATTCTGCAAGAGATAATCAGGGGGAAAAGGTAAAACAAAAGAAAACATTCTCGAGAAATAGGACTCAACTACGGCTGACCAATTTTGTTTTAATGACAAGCGTGATCACCCACTGCTTCTTCAGTTGAAAAGATTAAATAAATTGAATTGTGCTGAACTCATTTCAGTATGTGATATGACTTACTTAACAAGTCCCAATGAGTTACTTAGTAATCCTCCAAAGTCACGAACAAGAGGACAAAATTCATCTTAAAATTAAATACTAAAATTGATACTTAAATACTTATCCAGGAAAATAGTTTTCCTCAGTTCTGTAAGAGGTAAACACTGTGCGAAAAGTGCTCTTTGCTGCTATTTTTATTTTTAAAGTCTTCTCTTTATTTCATTATACACCAGGTGTGGTGGTGCATGCCTGTAATCCCAGCACTCAGGAGGCAAAGACAGGAGGATCATTGGGAGTTCGAGACCAGCCTGGGCTCCAAAGTTAGCTCAAGGCCAGCCTGAACTGCGTAGCAAGACCGTCTCAAAAAAGAAGGATAAAGAAAGAGAGTAAGGAATGAATTTTAAAGGAATCTGGTCTCACACACTTATTTTTTGAGATAAAACTCAGGTCCACACAGGTAGAATGAGTTCACCTATTTATTAAAGATAAAGCCAAATATCAGTATAGATTTCTTGACTTTTAACTTTCCAGTTAGTTCATCAAGATGAGAGGTCAGTGAAAGGACAGGAAAGACGATGCTGAAAATGAACTGCACTGCAGCAACACTGGTTATCTAAAACAGAGCTCTACCTGCTGAAAAAAAGGTAAGTAAAGAATATACTTATGCAATCCTTTTCTTTCCTCTGTGATATCATTTTTCTTTGATCAAGCCTTTACCTGTGTCTATTTGCTCTAATGGAACCAGTAATCAGTGTGACGCTGGCGAGGTACTGTGGAAAGAAGACAGAGAGGCCAGCAGAAGCCCTTTGTTCCACTGCTTCTGTGCAACAGATGCCCTGTGGTCTCTGCCAAAGAACCAATGTCCTTAGCTGTGGAGTAAAACTATAATTTTTAAAGTTCCTTTTAGATATAACGCTATTGGGGCTGGGGATATAGCTCAGTGGAATAAGCACTTGCCTAGCAAGCGCAGGGTCCTGAGTTCGATCCCCAGTACCACCAAAAAAAAAAAAAAAATAGATATAACGCTATTTAACTGCGGGGTACTATTTTATTTAAAAAAATAAAGAGGAAAACTAATATTTATGTACTGTTTTAAAATGATAGTACAACAAAGAGTTCTTTATAATAAGCCTATGTCCATAGACTATAAAAATAGCCCAAGGTAGCACTGGCTTCAGCTTCCTGGTTTCACATATTGTTACTAAGTGATATTTCCCCAAATTAATATTCTCTTCTTTCTAAACTCCTCTTTTTCTGCCTTCACCCAGTTATGAGGAAGAAACTATTGCAAAACCACAATTCTCTTCAGGAAAATTACTGGCTTGATAGCTGTCAAGTAAAACATAAAACAAGAAGCAATCTCAAGTGAACATCAGCGCCTCCCTCTTCTCTGTTCCACTTATCTATCTCCAAGAGCTATTTATTACTTCTGACACAGCGCTCCTCTCCCTCAAGTTCTCTCTTTCCTCATCCACAACACTGTAGGCAACACCATCATTATTTCCTACTTAGAATATTACAAAAGTCTCACCACTAAGCTCCCGTCAACCTAGCAATCTGTTCCCTGTGCTGTGATATCAGTGCTATTTGTAAAACATGAAGCTGATCAGATCACTTGCTTAAAATCCTTCAGAGTAACTTTCTGCTTGATTTTTGCATGAGTTTCTACCAATGATAGCAGTAATGGTTTATTTTCATCAATTTCACTCACAAGTTATGCTTTCTCCTATTTCTATGCCTTCAAAGTTCATTGCTTCCTTCTCTTGGACACTCTTCCACCCTCTCAATGTCAATCTTCTTGTTCAACATGTCATGTTTTCTATCTTTTTTGGGTGTCAATTCACTTGGACGGTCCCATGATCTTTGCATCCCAACCTAAAGGCATACTCAAGCCCACCATGTTCTCCCTTCAAAGCTACCTCACTCGTCCTGGGTCTCTGCTCTCCAACACCTTTATGGCTACTGCATGACTCTGAATTATAGGTTAATATCTTTGGCTATTAAGGTGCTTTTAATGTCATTTCAACATAACAAAGAAATGTTAGGGCCATATGAATTGCAAATCTAACAATGGCACTCTGAATGTCTTTAACCTCCTAACCTCTACTCATCAGATTATTATCTTTGCTAATGGTAAGGAGGCAGAACTAGCTGAAACATACATGATGCTCAGTTCCATTTATTTTCTTGGGTGAAGAAGCAAGAGTGGTTTTAAATGACAATAAAATGGCAGAACATTTTTCTACTAGATCTGGGTCATGGCAATTTCCTAGCAGGTCTGAGTCCTCATTAAGAAGAGATGGTCTTCACACATGCAGACCTTTGGAAGCTAAAGTTAGGGAATGTTTTCCTTTTCAATTCCCCTTTAAAAATTAATATTTTAAACCCTCTATGTCCCTAAATTTATATGGAAATCAAGAATTCTCAGATGAAGTCCCAACCCAAATCAAGCACCTACTTAACATGTGAAATTTGAAATGTGCTCAGCTACAAAGCTCAATTTCAAAACTATTATTTGAGGTTAGACACAGAGTACACCAATTCTTCTGAGAAAAAGGGAAGTAAAATAGTGACATTTATAACTCTGAAATTTTAAAATACTTTTTTCTTAGTATTTTTACCTAAAGACAAAACACTCATCTATCCTGACATCAAGAAATCAGTGTTAATATTTTGGTTAACGTTAACAATAAGAAATAAGATAGCCTTGCAGGCTATTAAGATTGTATATTCATACACTACATATATTTAAACTGCTTCTTAAAGAAAAACAATTTACATAAAGCTTATGCCAAATGTTTTTATGGTAACATATTTTAATATTAATCAGCAAGATAAAAGGTTATTGACAACATTTAACTATCAACATACAATCTATCACTTATCTACACCTACCTGGACTTATCTATAATTACCAAGTAATTATATATACTTACACTGCCTGTAGATAAGTGTAATTACAAAGTTATAAAAGTGTGATTTGTTGCATTTAGTTTCTACAAGTTGAAGGCTGGAAACAGAATAAGATATAAGCTCTTAGGTAACTTATGCATGAAGAAATATAAATGAATGCTGTTCTCATTTTCTTATGTCTGAATGCTTCCCTCAGTACAGGCAGCCATTTTTCTCCACTCTCACGCACTAATGAAAATCTTCTGACAAAAAGCACTAAGTTTTTATACCTCTTTTAGTCCTTTCCTTATCTGAGCTCACTGATCCTATACATAGCCCATATTTCTCAAATCTCCATTGCAGGTGGCTTTTGAGACATCTTTTTTACTGATTCTGACTTCTAAACTGGTATTTTCTCTTATACCCCAGATATCCACCAACCTTAAAATGTCCATCTTCCCCTCACTCCTAAATGTCTACATTCTTAGCCTGGAATAAGAATTTGTCTAATCTGGACTCTTCCTGTCTTTCCATCCTCATATCACATCATCCTCAGCTACATCTAACCTTTTACCACTTCTTGATCAACTTACACACCTCCAGTCACCAAATAATGTATAGGGTTTTCCCTAAATGGAGGATGTTAGTTCTCTATTTCTCTCTACCTAAAAATCTGTAATTCTTTAAGCTCAAACAGCACCTTCATAAATCTTTCCCTCTTCCACCAAAATAAATTATTTATCCCTTCCAAATTAATCACTTGTCCATGATTTTAGAAGAGTAAGTGTCAAATTGAATTACTGCTTCCCCTCTAGTAAATGAGTTTGGAGAGAGAATATATCTTATCAACTCATAAAGTAACTCAAGAAATGTTCACTGACTGATGTCTATAAACTATACTAGGTAAGACAAGAATAATTACAATAACCTAAGATTGCTTTGTTCTGACACAAGAAACTTGCTCTTGAACAAGAACTTAAGTCATTCTGCATCTTAATTTTCTAATTTATATAATGAGAAGCCTGGATTTCATATTTCTAAGGTTCTTTATATGTACAAATTCTATTTTCACTAATCTTAAAAAACAAGTATTTCCTATGCCAGTTCTGAAAGTGGCACCAAAGGGTTTGTTTTCCCCTTGCCTGGGACTTCCCAAGGTCATGTTTGCAGCAAGTAATCTTAAGGGTGAGGTGACGTCTTCCACTTGAGACGTAGCTGGCCTGCTGCTGCCTTTCATAAAAGGGGCAGATCTCCAAGACTGATGGTTCTTGATGCCCCACATTTTGCTCAGCAGCCAGGCAGGAGGTGTACCTGCATGGCTCCTGAGTGATTGGGAGGCAACGAGGAACCAGTTTAAAGCAACATGAAGCGCACACTGGTTACTGCAACATGAGTAATAAAAGTCCACAGCCTCCAACTCAGGAGTCCTGTCTTTGGCCATTACCCATGAAACACCAACAGGCTCATTTGCTCCCTGTAAACAGGAAAATCTCAGACCCTTCACAGGTCCTTACATGTACTAGGTCTGACCTTTGCATGTCAGTCTCAGCCTCAATTACCTTTTCCATAAGATATCTATAAATTTTCACTGTCATATCCACATTATGGCATATTGAACAAATGAAGTAGTACATGGCCAGGAAAACCCACGAAGCTGTGAAGTGTTATCATCACTGCAGCATCACTTAAAAATTCTGTCAGGTCCCTCACAAGGCACCAGAACATCTGAAATAATTCGAGCCTTACCCTTTGCCTCCCCAAAATATTGCTGTATTTTTTGAAACACAAGGTCCTGAGTCTTTAGGAAAATTCAACATGAAATTACTCTGGAAAGAATAGAAGTATAATACAACAGTGACCATTGCCTGCATATGTATGTACAAGCCCGTAAAACCATATAAAAATACTGCTTCGAGTGCTTTATACTTCCATGTGCAAAGACATCCCCAAATTAGCCTTTTCATTGTAATAATCAACCAAGCCTCATTCATCTCACTATTTCCATCAGTGCAGAGTCCGATGGGAGCTGCTGCTGGTGGTGGTGCTGAGGACTGAACCCAGGTATCGCACTAGGTAAGGGCTCTACTGCTGAGACATACTTCCAGTCCCAACATGGTGCTTTTCTTTACCTCAACATTATTATCATTTTTCTACCTCCATAAAGCCAAGAAGAGAATTTCATTCAGAAAAGAAAAAGAACTGAGAGCTTGAGTAACAATTTTGCTTAGAGGAGAGAATTAAATTACTATAGGACACTGTGTCTTTATTCTCAATGACTTGAACTAAATACTAGAGATGAGAACGTTACAAGGGACTCATCTATGGCTTGCGCTTACTGGAAGAATGCTCATGTAAGAAAAATGAATAAGCCTGCGCCATGACATGCATGGGGACCCTTACACTTTTTTGAAAATTAGAAGAATATTCCTAATATCAGTAACATTTCCTCAAGGATCCAGACAATGAAACTCCCATTTTTAATGCATGTCACAACTGTTATACTTTTCAGACTTTCTCTTACATTCCCCTCTCTCTAAGGCCTCTGTTCTCCATTTTATTAAAAGCACTGGAAAGGGAAAGCTGTTTTCCCAAGCAGGAGAGCAGTAATAACACAGTGTCTTCCTTCCTGCAGCTGGCCGTTGCTGATTTCTTGTCCTAGCCAAAAAGTACAGTTGTTCTTAATCTATGGTTACACAGCTGCAATAAACTTTTCCATTACCTACATGTCTTTGTAAACTGTCTCTTCTTTTTTTATTTGAGTTATTCTGACCTCATCCCCACACGATGGAGGTAGTTCTCTAATTCACTCAATAATCTGACCCGGTTCCCACTTGTGCAGCTCTTTTACTCACACCTGTCCGTGACCAGCCCACTTGGCACCCTGCTGACACCACTGTCCCTGCCACGGAACACTGATCAATCTCTGCTCTGTGCAGTTTACGCCCTCCTTCCTCTCGTGTAGAGCTTTGGATGGTCATTATTACTGGCTGCTACTTACTGGTGTTCAATTTGATTTCTTGATGTGAATTATACCTAATTCCCTCCTTTCTATTTCCTAAAAATGAGGACGGCTATCATTTTGCCACCACACCTGAGCCACTGGCCCCCTTTTTTTTTTTTAAATCCTGCTGTGGCTCATTCCAGTGCAAAGACACCACATCAGACAGGCTTCTGCCTTCGTTTACTCCTCCACCTTGTGCTCCAGAAAAGTTTCAGACATGCCATAGGAACTTGGGAGACCACCTGTGGCCTTGCTGAGCTGTTTCCTAAGAGACGGGGTACTGCATAAGTCATAAATAACCCGGGTCTGCAGAGATTCCTCTTCCCAAAATGGACCCTTAATTACAGTGATGGTTGATGAGAAGAACGGTATTTCCTCACGACATTCCAGAAACAAACACGCCTGTAATTCCATCAAAGAAAATGTCCTAACAACAACAACGTGCATCAGCGTGAGCCGGGGACCGGGCAGCATGCACTTCTAGGAATGACAGAAAGAGAGAAAGGGCCTCGTTTTGTAACACAGGAGTGATGAACCACTTTAAAAACTGCCCGGCTATCTTGTCCCAACCTTCCTCATTTCCTGTGTGCCCCCCTACCTCATCTCTGTGTGGCCGACCCGATCAAGTTCACTGTTACCTAATAACGTGAGCAGACACCCACAGACATACCTACGCTCAAGTCAAATGCTCAGTACACAGTGCAGAGTTAATGTTTAAAGCTGTAATCCTCAACGAAGTTAATCAGTTTCTGGACTGTGACATACTTGGGAAAGGTTCATTTCCTGCAAGTGTAGTTCCGTGGTGGTGAAGGAGGGAAAGGAGGCAGGAGGCGAGGGGTGTGATGGGTCACTGGGTCACCTTCCTGACTTCCAACCCAGCACCGCCTGCCGATTTACCCGCCCACCTCATCTAAGGACACAGCACGCACAGAGAGGCTCTCTCTTCAAAAGAGAGACCATCGCATACAGAGAGGCCTTGTGGCGCCTCCTCTACTGACTGCAAGACGTGCAGACAGGAGAAAGAAGACACTGACCAGACTCTGGACTTGGGGGAAGCACAGAAAAGCACAACCCTCCTCTATCTTCACAGAAATGAATCCTTTTAGAAAGTCTCGGGTTTTCTTCTTTAGTCTTTCTCCAGAAACAGAAAATCTTCTATTAAAAAAAAAAAAAGCAGAGCAAGTGAGAAGAGGGAGGACATGTATCTCATTGCCTGCTTTCCAAAGAGCTCGTGAAACCTCTGCTGTTGCTGCACCTGGGGGACATATGTAACCCGAGGCCCTTGGAGAACTTCAGTCAGTCCATAAAACCCTGCGGAGCACCCACTAAGTGCCGTGTGGTGTGAAAGGCAAAGATTTTCAAACAAAAATCAAAACCTGTGAGGCATGACCAGGATGAGGGTGGGGTGCTAGCAAAAATTAAATATACGCTCGATGCAATATTATATATAGAAGAAACAGAACAAGTATTAGCAGAACAGAAAGGGACATGGGAAAAATTGCATATCAGAGACTGAGTTTGACTTAGGTTTTAGAGACTGAGGGAGAAAAGTCAGTTCAGGCAAAACAAGGGCAAAGACAGTTGAGACGCATCTACTCCCTGGCTATGATACGGTTCTTGGCAGCAGAAGCGACAATATCATTGCTAGAATTTGGGAAAACTCCGATTGCTTTGACATAACCTGCTTATCCACATCAGCAAAGTTATTCTCCTCTAACATAAACACCCTGCTCTTGCCACGGTGAAAGATGCCACCAAAAGGCCCAGGAGAGATCCGCCAAGGATGCTGTGGCCCTCCAGAACGACACTGCCCCCTTTCCAACGTTCCCTGTGCTCGCGGAGACTGACTTTCATGTGCTGTGACAGTGGGCCCTCAAGCTCGCAGCGAGCTTCAGCAGCAGCTGCCAGCAGCAGCACGTCACAGAGTAGAAGAACGAGAGCAGGACACTTACGTCCTGATTCTGTCCTGCTGTCAACACTGCGGCACAGCCCTGCTGTGTCTCCCTTCCGCTGCCGCCTACCACACTCGCCCCAAGGGTCTGGCTTGAATGTATGATCTGCTTCCTGCCGTAATTCTGACCACATCAGGGTGAGCCCCAGGAAAGTGCAACTACGCTGGGTCCCCACCCCACCACTACCATTTCTGTATCACAACAGCCCGAGGACGCGGGGCCGCCAGGTTCTCCATCCATCATTCTCCCGCCCTTCCAAGCAAGCCATGGGCGCTTCCCCTGCCTGGACAGAGGTGGAGCTCTGTATGCATGTGACAGACTTCCCTGCTTAATGTGCAACAAACGATAATACAAAGTTTAAAAAGCGTGATGTTTGTCGGTCAATAGAATAACTTTTTAAAATTATTACAATAAAAAGATCTAACTAACACTTCGCTTTGGTTTTAAAATGTTGAAGATGGGAAAATAAGCATGATGGGAGAAAGAAAGGCAACCTCTGACTGAGAGTTATAATAACGAGATGCTATTTCAACTCTTCTCCACCTGAGATTAAGCTTATAATACTTGCCATTTTTGTTGCCTTCTATATCACATACAGAATATTTTTTAAATCTCCCTATGAATTTCTTTCTAAATGAAAGTGCATACACTTGGGGGGGGGATACCGTATTCTACTGCCTAATAACACTCTGGTGTATGCTTGTTGAACTATTTCACTGTGAGAAGTTGGCATGATTTTCTACAATGATAGTAAGAGCTCCTTGATCTCAGAAGTGCATTACTTGTGCTTATAATCATTTCATCTCTGCTTCGTTGAAACAGAAATAACTTCTTTGAAGCATGAATGATATTTTTCAGATTAAGATTCTGGTTCTGAAGTAAGTTATTGACAATAAGTTATTGATAATAAGTTTTACAATCTAGGAAAACCAACTGCTAACACAAAGACTAAAATAAGCTATATATAATTCTGTGATCTTCCAATGGACTACATGCCAAAGCTAAGGGAAAAGACTATAATGAATACTTTTTGTAAAGAAATTTGGGGACCCAGAATTTCAAGATGATCTCAATGACACAAACCATCTGTAATTCCTGAATACAGACGGAACCTTTAACACCACTTTCAATTCAGGTGCCAGCCAGGTGACTTGGACAGGATGATTCTGGATGGGCCTACTCTAATTAGGCAGGTGCGCACTTAAAAGTGGCGAGGCAGCAGACAGTCCCCTGCCCGGGTGCAGGAAGACAGCCAGTGTCATGCTGGGAACTGCCGAAAGAGAAGGATGGCTTTAGGAAGTGACAGCAGTTCCCGGACACAACAGCTAGCAATAAACTGAAGGAACTGAATTTTGCACAAGGTTAGGAGGAGAGGGTGAGCCCCTGTGTGAGGTCCCGGGTGACAGTATGACTACACATCATGAAACCTGAGCAAAAGATCCGGCTGAGGTGGGCCTGGATTCCCAAACCATGGAAACGAGATATAAGAAATATGTGTTGTTGGTCTCGTCACTAAATTTATGATAATTTATTAAATAGCGATAGAAAACTGACACAGAAAGATATCTTATAATTGTTAACACATTAGGTGCTATAGCTTTGAGCCATAACCTTTAAAACTACTGCACATTTAACCATAGTCCTTTGGGATTATTTACATATCCCTTGCACTAAAAACTACACAGTGTTGTGCCTTATAATAGCTGGCAGTGGATGTGACTCTAAAATTGATTGTACAATGATTGCACAATCTTGTGAATATATTAAAAACCACTGACTTGTTAAAAAAAACTACTGCATGTGCCATTTTGAACTTGGCCGAGTCACATAAGTGACACTTGGTATACTATAGTGACAGTAATAAATAGGTGAGAGAAAATCCATTCATTACCCATTCATCTCTCTGTCCTTGTATGGAAAAAACGAACTCATCACATTTCTAAGTTACAAATCTTTGACCTCCTTCCTCTGAACTTAAATTTTTGACATCAGAATCCTTGAGTCAAATGTCTGACAAAAGCCTGTACTTCCTATCTGACCTAAAATAAAAATACTGATAAGTATAAAGAAAAAGAATTACCATTAGAAAGAGGGTTTCCTTCCAAGCATAGCATTCTCTGATCCTCCTATTCAGAAGCAATTACAAAATGGGATGGAAATTATACTAAGGACTTAGATTCTTTATGCTTCTTCAACAGTCAGTTCACCTGAGTTCCCACTTACTATTTACATTTTCCACTAGCATTTGTGATGTTTTTCTTCTGAGAGGAGCTATTACTCTCTCCAAGCACAAAATGTGATGGCAAAGGGAGGAACAGGTTACGTCCTGTGGCTGGCTGGACAATAGTCCCAGGCCCCTGAAGCCATGACAATATTACCTCACACGGCAGAAGGGACTCTAGAGAGGGGACTAAGAATCTTGAGAGTATCCAGGTGGCCTATTATAATCACAAATGTCCTTATAAGAAAAAAGTAGAGGGAGATTTGCTTCCTCAGAGACAGGTCAAAGAATATATTGTGAGAAAGAACTGACAAGCTATTTCTGGCTTTGAAGATACAAGGAGGGAGGAAAAGCCAATGAATGCAAGTAGCTTCTAAATCTAAGAAAACGCAAGGAAAGAGATTTCCCCCTGAGCTTCTAGACAGAATGCAACCCTGCCAAACCACTGTAGGACCTTTGACCTCCACAATGATAAGAGAATCAATGTCTGTGTTTTCTACAGTCACTACATGTGTAGTGATCCGTTACAGCAGCAGTGGCAAACCAACACTTGCCTTTAGCTTCCTTTAAACAATCTGGTCCTAAAATGAAAGTCATAGAGTGATCATACAACATACTGTCCAAGCCAGGGTACCTCAGAAGCAAAAGGAATACTATTAGTAACTGTTCTAAGATGACAGTCATAAGTTAGCAATGTCCCAGGCAAACTGCTCAGTTTACTCATCATACTTCATAGTGGAGAATTCAAGATAGATAGATAGACAGACAGACAGATAAAAGCCAAAAGAAGAAAAAAAAATTTTAACAATTAATACATTAACATTAGATGATTGCCTTAAAGGTAGAGAGGGAGAGACACTCACCGTACCTTAGGTAAGAACAGTATCAGTTCTCAAAAACCAGCTATATGGGGGAATCACCTGCTCAGCTCAATGAGTTTACTTACTTTGTTTCATTGTATGTATTTTATTTCATTTTCTCAGGCCCCTCCTTAGACCTATTAAATCAGAATTTCCAGAGGGGGACCTTAGAATCTAATATTTTAATTATTTCTCCAAATGATTCTAATGCAGTGCTAGTCTAGCAGCAAATTTTGAAAGCTGTGGTGAACAATGATGTTTGTGCTTATTTTGAAAATAGGCCCTAATACTCAGGGCCCCTTTCAACACACACACACACACACACACACACACACACAAACACACAAATACCAATACCGCTACTTCCACATTTTTTTTCTTCCAAATACAATTTTATTTGCAAAGTCCAATAGATAAAAAATATAAAACAAGTCACTCCTACCGGAGCCTTAAGAGTCTCCCATGAAATCCCAGGGCCGCTCTGAGAACAGGCCTGCAAAATCCTAGGCTGCGTCGTCAGAAGCAGCTCCAGCATTTGCTGTAAGTTCCCAGAGCAGCAACCAGTATTTAAAATGTGACGTTCCTTACACAAAAAACTCTGAAAGCATGCAGCACTTTACAGAATTATTCAATCTTATTTTACGGTAAGATAATCTGCAGTTCAGAAAAAGAAGTTTGAAAACCACTGTCGCAGAGAAAATTCCTGCATATGGTAAGAGAGTACATGGTGATAGCAATGCTTCCTTCGCCTCAACTCAAATACTCTAGAAGCTTTATATTGTAACGATTCTGAGAACTACAATTTGAACGCATGCCGGCGAGGCCTGCTTGCGCACATCTACATTTTCAGGGTTACCATATACTTAACAGGAAAAATAGAAAGACCTTTTGAGTGTTCAAAATTATTTGAACACTGTTGTATTCACTATAAAAAACAATTCTGATATCTTAGACTGTCATGCTTGCTAAATGTGGCAGAAGTGACATGAGTCTCATGATCTGGGTGTGGATGGGGGCTGAATGTAGCTCGGTGGTACAGCACTTGCCTAGCACGAGCAAGGCCCTTGGTTTGATCCCTAGCTTCACCAAAAAAGAAACCAATAGCCGCACCACCTCAGGTTACAAATAGTTTTTAAATCATGCTAATTTCAGAAGAAACCCCCCAAATCCACAATTAACACACAATATTTTTTTAAACATACACACAGACCATATAACAGTATGTAAAGTGAAATTACCTGGTAATGAAAATAACATTTTCATTGTTAAACTTCCATATATTTACTTTTCTTTTATAGATCGCCTTTTAGAAAGCCAGCTGAATATCATTCATGCAGCTTTCTCTTATTTCACAAAGTACCAGAGAGGACAATGTAAACCAGTCCCCTAACCCTCACCCTTCAGCTCGGAAGTGAAGCGATCCCAAGCAACTGCAAGCTGGCTTTCATCACTCGCGCTTTTCAGCATGTGACTGTATGAAAGAAACATCAGAGAACAAAGTATCTTTGATCAATGCACAGGATTCACTTAATCCCCTTCTTGAATGTAAGGTCAGAGGAAATAAAGGCCACCCATCAGCACGAATACTAAGAGTTAGGAGTTACATTTTGTGCATTCTGAGAAAATAATCTTAGTTTCCCGCATTGAACAAAAATGGCATTAGGGATTTTGAAACCACAATGAGCAGTTGAAGTCATTAGTTTCCCTTTCAGGAAAACATCTGAAGTCTATAAATCGCTTATGAAGGTACCCACTTTATCAACAAAATGATGGAATAAACTACAGTCATGTGAGGCTAACTAAAAGAATATGTGTTGAGGTTTCCACAAAATAGGAAGAAATCCTGCTCCATTGCATTTAATTTAATGAATAATTTATTATGCCCATATATGTAAGACACCACGCTGGACACTGCAGGAAAAATAAAGAATACACTTAGAGTTTCTAACATCCAGGAGTTTATCGTTTGATACTGGAAATGAGGCAAATAAGAAAACAACTGTAATCCCACCGGATATACTACTACACATAGAAGCACCTTAGAGCCGCAATTCCCAAACTTTAATGTGTATACAAATTACACAGGAAGATCATGAAAATATACATTTCAATGTTGAAGATCTAGTAGGAGATGAGAATCTGCATTTCTAACAAACTGCACATCATACTGATGCCCCAACCTCAGTTTCATTCCTTAAAGTCAAATGAGACTTCTCTGCACAGGTTGAAAGAAAAATAGGACAGTTATTGCAGAAAGGGAGAGGATGGCATTTCCGAGAACTCATGGGTAAGTAGGATTTTGGAGGGAAAAAAATGAAATGTAAAATGAATCCACCAAAGAAATGTGATTTTACAGTGTTTTTCCCTTAAGAAAAACCCTACTGATTATTAGATCTATTACACTAGAAGAATTATATTACCTCTACAGATACAGTAGAATTTTATTAAAGTGTCAATCCCAGTAACTTAGCTTCTGCAAAATCAAACAGTTTCACACAACTATAGCATTTTAATCTGCAGTTTAAAAGATGAGAAACTTGCACAGAAGTTGAAATCTGCAGACCCAGTTCTGCATCAGATCCATCACCATCTGTCTTAGACATGGCTGCCTCAAATGCTGGAAGTCGCAGTCCATGAAAGGGGGAGGTAGAAGCTGAATGGGGAAGTTTTCTCCCTGCAAGCAGTAAAAGACTCTTAACATCTATATTAATTTTCTATTACCCTGTGGCAAATTACTAAAAATTTGGAACCTAAGACAATACTGACTTATGGACTATTTCTGTAAGTCCAGGCCGGGCACAGTTGGGTCTTGTGCTCACAGCCTTACCAGGCTGAAATCCAGGTAACAACTACAGATGAATTCTCAGCTAAAGTCCAGGGTCTTCTTCAAAGCCCATCCAGTTGTTGGTGGAATCCAGATGCTTACAGTTCTGAAGTAAGGTTTTTGATTTCTTGCTGGCAGATAGCTAGCTCGCAGATGTTAGGTGCCACCCTCAAGTCCTAGCCATGGCACTCTCTCAGAATGTGGCAGCTCAGTACTTCAGAACCACCAGGAGAATCTCTCAAGCCAGTCTGCTAAAACCTGGTCCATATTTACCCCACCACTTATACCATATTCCTGATTACAGGCAACTCACAGGTGCTGTCCAGCTCAAGTCAGAGGATTGTACAGCAAGAGCCAACCAACCAGAGGCAGAGTCAGGGCATGTTGCCTTTTCAGGTGTCATAGTCAAGAAAATTTTTTCCTCAGAATATGTGATTTGATTAAAAATTTGAAGAATTAAGAATGAGTTATACTTATGGGGTTACTGGGCTGAAGATTCAGCCACTAAGAAAACAGGAAATGAAAGGGAGAGAAAGCCTTTACAATGCCTGTTACCGTATGTTGGATAGCTTCTATCCAATACCGAGTGCTAAAGACTGTAACTAAATGTATACTGTGTGCTTTCTGGACCTAACTACCCAAAGTTCCCAACTGTTTCATCATACGCAGAAGCTACCTGTCAGTGGGAAAGCAGGAAAAACACTACATATCTTCCTGACATGCCAACCTGACATTTAATACAGTTAACAAGAACTTTAAACATTTTCATGTTAAAAACAGATATATGGTTATATATATATAAAAATGAAGAATACAGTAAAATTTACACAAACTTTTAGATAAAACTTAAGGTCCCAGATACATTGCAAGCTGGATAGAACATTACACATGTCCTCTCACGTCAGTGAAAGAGAATTTTACGGAAAAGTCTTGAGACTCCACGCTCTTTTGGGTCTGCTCTGTTCTTTAAACCTCATTGAGTATTAATGAGGAAAAAAAGCCCACAGGTGAAGAAATAAATTTTTAAACACAGTCTCAAATGAAAGGCAAACTGCAGACCAAACTGCTACCAAGGCAATTTAATTTACGTATCATGCCGTCTGGTACTGGTGCCTCAGTTACTACCCTTCACAGTTACCCCCTTCACCATTAAATCTCCCAGCGTGGTGACAAAAGGTTTCTGCTTGTTTATCTGGGGTTTGTATTTTGTTCTTCTTAAAACTCCAAATGTGTGTTTTACATTTCATAACAAAAATTGCTAATTATACTCTGAAATCCATTCCTTTTCCTTATTAATAAACATTTTGCTGTTAATATCATGATTACCTGGACACCCTGCACATGTTCAGCCTCCTGCTAGCTAAAGTAGCCATGTCCAGCCAACCCAAGAGTAGAGTTCTTAAGCAGAAGGAGGAGCCTTCCCTTCTTCCCTTCTCACCAGCCAGAACACAGAAAGGTGGCGACACATGATCTTGAGTTATGTGACCGGGGCAACACCTGACCAACAGTGGAGGAACAAGACAGAGGATCCTGGGTCCTCAACAAAACAGAACTTACCAGTTCCTGGCTGTTTATATACTGGGTATAACATGGAAGACAGGTAAACTTCTATTTTAATCAGGCCTGTGTAACCTTGGGTCTTTCTTCAAACAGCCCAACCCATATCTAACTAAAACAGACTGTAAAAGCTAAATGCAGCTGCCACTGTAAATCTAAGAGAGCCTGTGATATGTGATACTTGGAGGCTGACCAGCAGGTAGTAAAGAAATCATCAGATGAAAACTGCTGGTTCTTGTGCCATGGCAAAACATTCTGTCAATTATCACCTTGAAAGTAACCAAGTTCCTAGCTTAAAGGAAAGTTACAGAGAGATTAAGAAAGTTCGTGTGTATTGGCATCTTTTTGCTGCTTCCCACAAAGTCCTTCAAGAAAAATAAACTCAGCCCACATAAAGCAGCCTCAAGCAGATGTGCAAGAGAATTCAGGTCTATTGAGAAAAGCTTGAAGTCTAAGTTGGGTAGGTGTCTGATACAGAGGGACTTAATCAAGTTTGAAAGCTAGATTGTTGGATTTTCTACACTAACACAAGTAAGGCAGAAGGTGGAGAAAACACAGCTTAAACAACATAACCCTGGTACCACAATTCTCAGCCACACACTGGGAGCCAGAGCAGTAATCAAGAAGATATTAAAGGTGTTACATTTTCACCTAAGAAACTGGGGGATTTGAAGAACACAAACATCAGTAATTAAAATCCAGTATTCTTTGTGAGGGGAGAATACAAAACAAATTATGTCTGACTGTAGTTTCTTGCACTTGAACCTAATCACTCAAATGGGCAAAAAGCCTAGTATACTTCTGAGGGAATATGTCATCTAAGCACAGGAGATATAAGCCTGACCTTTAAAGCCTGTGACTATTCAACACAAAGATATCCCCCTTCTGCTCCTTCACCTGCACCAGCAGGAAGTCAGTCTGAAAGCCCTCCATGCCTAAGAAAATAATATGCCTTGTAGTGGCCACTGTAGACATGGCCATGAGAATACCGGGCAACAAAGAATTTCCCAAAGGAGAAAGCCGGGTACCCTGGAGAACAAGTGATTTCTTCCCCAAAGGCAGTGTCGAAAGCTGGCCAGAGCGTGACAGTGACTTCTACTGCCGGGATAAAAATCCTCATGAGTCCTACACACAAGTCACAAGGGCTAAAGACCAGTCACTGTGTTTTCCTGACTTGTCCTTTCCCTAACCAAGTGTACTATCCGACCTCTCCTCCATCACTGTCTAACAGGTGTGTTGTTTTACCCCACTTTACCACCGCAGGCTGGATGTGTGCTTCACATGGTGGACAAATTGGCTTTCACATTGGGTGTGTCAACCACTACGGGCCATAACAAGACTTAAAGAGAAAACTGATATCCATCACCCAGGTACAATCAACTGTGAAAGGGGTAAGACAGGGGTATGTTTCATGGATGGAAAGTAGAGTGCATATGTAGAAAGTTCTAGATGTCTCCCAAAATCCATGTTATGTTCTGTAGCAATAGGAGCTTCAGCCAGGCATCTGGCACTCTTCCCTTCCTACCCTGTTTTGCTATCACACTGGGAATGACTGCATTCTGACAAAAAGGTCACCAGAGAAGCGACGTGTGCTACTTCTAGGTCAATGCCTTTAAAAAGGAGATCTTCCCGCTCCCTTTCTGAAGGGGCTTAACATCCTCATGTGTCCTGGGCACATGAGACCAAAATCCTAGGAACCACAAAAACAGAAGGAACCTGTACCCCAAGACTATGTAGTAGCAAATCCTATATTCTAATTCTATTTTATAAAACTATTCATTGTAAGATAACATGGTAGGAGTTAAAATATAGTGCTAAATTGCTACTTATTTGGAAAAGAATAGGAAAACATCCTGAAAGTTCATTGAAATGAAGTACACTTTGTAAATATGTGAACATTTGAGAATACTCAGGATTATAAAAATTGTTTAGGGCCAGGGATAGAGCTCAGCAGCACAGCACCTGCCTGGCAAGCACAAGGTCCTGACTTCAAGTCATACAAAAAAAAACAGTTGTTTATATTTAAAGTAAGGTTTAAGTTAGTACTTCCTATCAAATTTGTATTAGTACATATACACATTAGAATGTGTCAGACTAAAACTTTCCATCAGTTCATGTTCCTCAATGTTTTTATTTTGCTTTATCCTGGGATGCAGGGGATGACTCTTACATGTTAAGCACATGCTCTAACACTGAGCCATTTCCTAGGGCTGCCAATTTTTTAAAAGATAACTTCAAGTGAAAAAAAAAAGGCCTGGGATATAGCTCAGTAGCATAAGTGCCTGCCTGGCAAGCACAAGGTCCTGAGTTTGAAGCCCAGTACCAAAAAACAAATCTATCAGATTAATATTTATTCAATATGTGGTTACTTAAAATTGTTTCAATAAAAATCCACATACTGTACATTGTACACAGGTGTCTCCTAACAGAGAAGAAAAATAGTTGACAAAATAATAACATAGAGTCCACCAAAAAAATGTACACACACTTCATCATTTGCTGTACTAATAAATGTCTGGAAGCTGATGGCCACCACTTTGAGCATCTTATAACTGTGTCAGCCAAAGATAACTTGTCTTAATCTCAGGGTGTCTCAATAAATTTAGCATTAAAATATTTATACAAGTTTTTCTTTTCCTTGCACATACTTTTTCTAGTGGCCTGTACATGTGCATAATGTGTCACCATCACTATTCACACTGCTCTACATGTCCCTCTAACAAACAAAAATTTACTCTCTGCATTCGAATTAGGTACTGAAATTCAGCAACAGTGAATCATCCATAACACAGGCTCTACAAGGGCAACATGCGATATAACCTGGTAAGTAAGCCGGGCATGTAGCACATTCCTGCAATCCCAGCACTTGAGAGGCTGAGGCAGGAGGATCGCTGGGAGTTCGAGACCAGCCTGGGCTACAAAGTGAGCTTAAGGCCAGCCTGAACCACGCAGGACACCATGTCTCAAAAAGACAAAACAAACAAACAGACAAACAAACTGATAAGTAACTCTCCTTGGGGCCTCACCTGGAGTCCCTCATGGGTAACTAAAGCATAGGCTTCTCACAGTTACTATTTTCACTAGGGTATGTTTGCCATGGGCACCAGTGCAGAATCCCCAAAAGCCAAAGAGCATTTGTAAGGAACAAAAACCAGTGAAGACTTTTTGGAGTAAGACACATTTACCATAAGTTGATTATCTTTTTCTTTAGCCTCCAGGTCAAGATCCTGGGGCTAAATGAAAACAAACGAACCCTCTGCTAGGAATCATTTATTCCCAGTACTGTCTTGGAGCACAAGGCGCTTTTTTCCTGAGGAATCTAATGCTAGGAAGGTAGAAATCCTATAAAATTTTAATTCACTGCACTTTCAATAATTTACTTCTATCCCCATTTACTTTGACCACATCCTTGGAAGGATTATATGTGGTTTTCCCCTTCTAAACTTAGATCTGCCTGGGTTACAAAATTTGAGATTTGAGGCCTCACTCTCCACACCACCCATACAAGACACTCCTTGTCTTCCTGTGGAACATGTGTCTCTCTCCCACACGCATTTCTAAGCAAACTGTGCTTCAGGGGACTGCAAACCTCTGACTCATCTCTGTGTACCCTTCTCCCATGTGCTTAACCTCCCCTGTCTGTTACTATTCTTCCCACATGGCAGATTCTCAGCAGGATGGGAGAGAGGTAAGAACACAGAAACCATCGAGAAAACCAGCCAGGATCCCTCACAGTTGTGTAATCCACACCCTACGCAACCTTTACAGGTTATCCCTACCACATTCTCATGCAAGTGAATGATTCAAAAAGTAATTTTAAAATAGTTTTACTTTGTATGTTTAAGGCACGCAACACGATGCTAAGATACAAATATGTAGTAAAATAGTTACTACACTGGAACAATTGCAGTCAATTTATGCTAAAAAAGATATGAAAGACTCAAGTTTATGAGAAAAAATACATAAAAGAAGGATTCTGGGATATTATACGTTCTTTGAAGACAGTAAAGTTTACTCAAAAATATTAAAAAGGAAAGAAAACTCAAGATCTAAACCTTGCTCCATCACAAATCTATGATTATAAATTTTACTTACACCAAGCCCTATCAAAAACAGTAACAAGCAAAAGATTATGTGTAAAGTCAGACATTTTTAGTGTTTAACCTGTGGAAATTATTCAATAAGAACCAGCTGATCACTTCAAAGAAGAAGAAACATATAATATGTACATATATGGACCAAATGAGATGATTAATAACATTGATGGAGAGAATAACAATCTTTGACATTTATCGAGTGTCTGCTATACAGGCAGATCATGGCACAGATATTATTTTTATTGTGTACAATCACCCTAGGAGGTAGACATTACTACTACAATTTTACAGATGAGAAAATCATACAGACACAATTAAGTACCAGAAAAACCCAGAATTAAAACCAAGGCACAGCTTACTCCAGAACCTGTAAGCATTCCCTGGTCACACTTCCTGCCTGGCCTGTACAGCTCTCACAGTTAACAGTTTGGTTATTACACCTGGGTCACCATGATTCTGGTAACTAAGTATAACTGGGAGTCAGGACAAAAGAAACCGTAGGAGAGTCTCGGTGTAATACACACCGATCTCATCGCTGTAACAACATCAATCCAGACATACGAGTATCCTGGGCTATCTAAATTCATTTGATTCCTGGCCATGAACAGTGAGGGTAACAGCAGGCTCTGATAGCAAGGAATTTCAAATCTACTGGGCTCTTAAACTTTAGATGACAAAGAGCAAAAGTTTGGAGACTGGAAGAACTTACTCAAAAATCATCAGGATTTTTTTTTTTAATTCCTGAGTTCACAAGAGATACCATCAGAATTAAACTTCACAGAGTACTGGGTCCTGCAGCTGCAGATACAGAGGACATTTAAAGCACACATTTTGGTTGACAAGGAGTGGCAACCTACTAGAGAAGCGCGGTTGCAGGTATATATATTAAATCTATAGGAGCGTGCAAAGTAAAGGCTACATCAAGCGCTATAAAGTGCACTAGTTCCCAAAATCATAGTCTAAGAAGCTCACAAATAATTATAAAAGTCAGCAGGGTAACATAACAGTAGAGAATCTACTGTATGTTATGAATAATCAGCAGGCCCTGGGGATATAAAAGGATTATTTCCAGAAAAGGGAGAACATCCTTGGAGCTAGAAGTTAGCAGAGTATTTTCAGGGAAGGGTGAAGAAATGGGCCAGACATACAAAGTCCAACTTTTCAGACTGCCCTCAGCCACACAATGCCCTCAGCCATCATTTCTTTTTTTTTTTTTTAACTTCTTTAGGGCTCTTTATTTTTTTATTTTAAAGAGAGTAGTAAATGAGACACAAATGAAAAAATAGAACACTAGCAGCATACCAGTATCACAAACATAAACAAACCAGAGCAAGAACATTTAAAGTGATACAAGGTTTCAAGACAAAATAATACGAATTAACAGTGGTTGTTATATTACCTATCACTATCCTCAACTATGTTGCTCAGGTTGCCAGATGTAAGAATGGAAGAGTGTTCAAACCATTGAACAGAATAAGAAAATAATTATTAGATAAAACATTAGCAATAATACAGAGTTTCACTAGACAAGATGTTAGGAATTCACCATGGTAATTCCATTGCACATTGTTACCTTCAAATATTCTCCCAGGATTACCAGACACAAGCATGTACAATTGATCAGAACATGAAAAAACTTAAGCACGAACTATTTTTTTCAATATACCATCAGACATCAGCAATACAGTTACCACAGCTATTCATATATGTATTTATATTTTGCCTTCCTTCAACAGCCACCATTTCTTGCAACCACTATTGGCCAGTATTTTCAGTCCCAGTGATGAGTAGGATGCCTCTTCCTGTGTGTAAAGGAGGTCATACTTTGCTCAGCATTTCCTCGACAGACACGGGAACATTTGGATATACAACCCAAAGGGAATTCCTTTGTTTCTTTGTAGCAAACTCAGCCTGGGACATCAATGGCAGTGGAGAGCCAAAGTGACACACAGAACAGAGCTCCCTCTGCTTGGGACAAGGAGGCAGCTTGCACTCCCACCAGCTGAGAGCATCTGCAGTGCTCCACATTCGTGTTCAAGGGCCAAGAGAATTCAGCATGGACTGTGGCGTTGCTCTCGCAGGAGGTAAGAGCAAATGAAACTCAGCTTGGGAATATATATGTGTGTGTGTGTGTGTGTGTGTGTGTGTGTGTGTGTGTGTGTATCATAAAGGAACTATGCTAAGTATATATAAATAAGAATTAACATTTTACAAGTAAATGTTCCCAAAATAAAAAGCATTATAAAGAATCTGCTGTGTGCTGAATCCAGGTCTTTCCCTCCACGGATGTCTCACACCATCTGCACCACCGCCTGATACCGTCCACTGCCTCAGCTCATGGGAAGGAGGGCTGCGCTCCTGGTCCTGCAGAAGAGCTTCAGCGGCTTGGCACCAGATCTGCTCCAACTAGACTCTCTGAGGCCCTGGACCTCCCGCCCTTTCTAGGCTCCAGTGAAGGGTGGTTCTGCAGGATGTGTCTTTCTTCCAGCTGCCTAGACGGCTGAATAGGAGCACCAGGAGCACGGGGGCAAACGCTGACTGCGGAAGACAGGAAGGGAAAGCGGGTAAATCAATGCCCTTTCCTCCCTCCAACAGACTGTTCCACACTGAGTATGTCCAGTGGCTGGTACAGAAACACTCCCTGAACTTGTACTTACAACTAAACAGAGAAGCACCCTGCAGCTGCCATCACTTCTCCGCCTCACTTTTCCCTCACTCCTGCTGTCCTGGGACGGCACTCGCGTTGGAACGTTATCCCTGCGCCTCCGATGTGTAGGAAACCTGTGCTAGGATAAGCAGCATTAAACTAAAAGAGGCAACTTTCTGATGCTTTCCCAAAAGGATAAAGGGAGAACGGATGGGCTTTAATTGTCACTGTACCTGAGCTGGAGTGAAGAGAAAGGGCACTAATACAGGTTGAGCATTTACCATGTGCCTGGCACTGCATTAGGTTTCCTGTTATTTCCTGTAATACCAATTTATTCTCACCAGGAACCATCTAACTTTACTGATGAAGAATACAAATACATATATGAAAAAGGAGTGAGCTCTCAACTTATATAGCACTGAACTCAGCACAGCCGTGCACGCATCATAACTTAGGATTCAGTGCTGTGGTTCACCGGTTGGCCAGATCAGTTCAGGCAAGGTCCAGAGCCGGAGCATCTACAATACTAAATCCATCTGCAGGAAATCCGTTAGTCCTCTTCCTTTTGAATGCTGGGTTTCATCTCTGTTTCTTTCCACCATTCAGATGCTAATCGACACTCAGGAGCAGGCAAGCTGCTCTCTTTCTTCTCGTTCTTCAGGAAGTTGGCAGAGCGCACAATGCCCATGCCATCTTCACCACCGATGTTGCAGTTTTTGTCCATTTATCTTTTCTAAGCAGAAAATCTGCTGGATTGCAGCTCATTTAAACTTCATTTTAACTGGATCTTTAAAGAAACTGTAAGTGGTTCTATCCAAATCATTCCTCTTACTTACTGCTTTTGGCAAATTTCTTTTTACAAATGTAAATAAAACACTGGCCTGCATTTTTATCAATTTTGCTATTTCCATGTACATTTTACAAACTAACAGTATTGGCATACCTAATCAATACTGGTATTCAAAATTAGCAAAGGCCACAAAGGTTTCATAAATTTTAATTATATTTGTATAATATATACTAATATATGCTAGCCACTATTGTATGCTTAACTCACGCAATCTTCAGACTTGAAGAGACCCGAAAGATTCTGGAAGCTTAACCACCCACTGTCACTTAAATCCCTCCCTCATACAGATGTCTCAGGAATAAACTTGAGTTAGAACAGCACACACACTGGAGTCAGGAAGGCCAGATCTTCCACCTGTTCCCTGGGTGATTAACCAGACTGTCTGCACACTTTTGCTCTTTTCACACCTATCAAATGAGAAAGAGCAGAGTAACCTTCCATTCCTCGTCTCCTACCCATCTCTCATCTAATCTGTCATCAAGATCTACTCATTCTGCCCTGTAAAATATCTCAGACCAACTTTCCCCTGGTAAGTTCCAGGACATTTCTCACCTGGAGCTTTGTCACGGCTCTCCCTACCTCTAGTCTGCCCACCGGGCTCCCTTCCATGCTGTGTATAAGAGATGCTTTCCTCACACCTGTCAGAGGAATCAGATTTTATGCAGAGGTTGTTGTTTTTGTTTCCTGGTGTTGTTTGGTTTATTTGTTTTGTTTTTGTTACTTCTGATGCTAGGAACTGCACCCAGAACCTTGAGTGTGTTAGGCAAATGCTCTACTACTGAGCTATACTTCCAGCCCACAGCAATCTTTAAAAAAAAATCAAATTTGGGGATAAGAAACATAGTTTAGTGGTACAGTGCACACTTAATATGCACAAGGTCCTGAAATCAATCTCCCATTATTACCAAAAAAAAAAAAAGAATTAAATTTAGCAAAAAGGCTAACTCCCCTGATTAAAATTTCTTAATGCACCCTATCACCTATGCTGATGATTTCTATGGTCAAGCACTTCAAGGTCTTACTCTCTCCATTGCTCTAGAAATGTTCGGTCCTCTCCCCGAAAGGGCCACCCTCACCTAGCCCATGCCATCCACCCCTTTCTTGATCAGCACTATTTCCTGTGGAAGACAAGTCCTGATTTCCTAGGAGTTAAGTCCTCCTCCTCCCTGTTTCCACAACAGCCTGTGCTTAGCATGTAAATTAAAGCTATCAGTCTAGTTAAGTCTCTTCTGTGATTCTGCGAAATCCTTGCGGTGTTAAAGGACTTCATCTATATCTCCAGGACAAAGCAATAGTAACAATGTGTGACAGACAGAAAGGGTAAATAAGGACCACAGTGCATGACAGGTATTTTGGGAAGTAGGAAGCACATGTTCAAATGGGAAAGGAAACAAGGAAGGGGAATGGGAAAGGGAGGGAAGGGAAAGGAAAAAAATAGAGAATAGCAGAGAAAAATGGAAACAAAGCTTTTATAAACAAGGAGGGGAAGAAAAGTTGAAGGGAGAGGAGGGGATGGGGGAAAAAAGAGAAGTTGAGATGTATTATGTACAGGTACAAATTCACTACGATGAATGATTATTATGTATAAAAAGTATACCAATAAATTTGAAGTGAAAAAAATAAAATTTATTCTTACTTTTAAAAAACTCAATGACTGGTTTGATCACTATTGCACATAATCTCTATTTGTTTTCCTGAGAAACCACTTTGAAGATATCAATAGTAATACAACAACCGTGGTTAATTTCCTCCCACTTTGATGTAACTCTGTATTGTTTGTGTTGTTGTTATGCTATTTTGTAAATGGAAGTCTGTTTGTTAATATCTTTTCTTCCTTTATTCTTAAAATAAAATATTTTTTAAAACCTCAATGAATTTGGAATTAAATGAACAGCAACTTATCTCACTAAACAAAACTTTGTACTCTGACATCCCCAAGCAGAAAACATTTCCTCTACATCATGAGTTTAAAAGGCTGAACAATAGGTTATGAGGGTCTGCACATACAATAAGCCTCTGCCTTAACAACCGTTCAAGATGCAACTTTCCAAAGTGTACCATATAAGACTCATCTCGTCCAATATGAGCAAATCTGACTCAGGATTGTTCTCCTGGAAGGGAACTGGCTTGTCAGTCAAGGACTTGCTGTACACACAAGTGTCCTGAATTATTATTTAAAAGAATTTGAGGAGCCCTAAAAGATTATTTATTCTAACTCCCTTTTGTTGTTGTTGTTTTGCCGTTGCTGCTGTTATTGATGATGACAATGTTGTTGTTTGCTGTTTGTTGTTGTGGTGCTGGAGATTTAACCCAGAGCCTTAACACGTGAGCTGCAGCCCCAGCCCTTCTTATACTTTTTATTTTGAGATGGAGTCTAAGTCACTAAACTGATTAGTTCTAATTGCAATTCTCCTGCCCCAGCCTCATAGAATACTGGGATTATAAGCACGTGCCACTATGCCTGGCTTACCTCCCTCTTTTTAAGAGAACAGAATTCAAGCCAGGAAAGGCTTGAGGTTTCTAAACTCCCTGAATTGCAAAAGAACCTAAGATACCCTAAAGTATATACTTAAGTTTCTTCTCCACTTCTGTAACTCCTTGGAATCTCTGGAATAAGAATCTTTCATGTCCTACCCAAGACAACTGGTAGATGGCTGCCTCTGGGTTACTTCAGGGTTGGGGCTGAGGACCAGAAGACCCAAGGGGGCTGGGACTCCTGTCCTACCTGTCCCCTAATCTCCTGAGCAGGGAGAAGTGACACAGGCTGAGCTGATCACCAATGCACAATGGTGTGCTCAGTCGTGCCTACTTAATGAAGCCTCCCTAAAAGACCAAAAGGAGTGGATTCAGAGAGCTGAACTCACACAGATTTCTAGAGAGTGGTTCACCCTCAGGGGACACGAAAGCTCTGCACCTTTGCCACATGCCCAGCCCGGGGCATCTGTTCCACCTAACTGTTCATCTGTATCCCTTGTGGTATCCTTTATAATAGGTGAGTAAACATAAATAAAATGTCTCCCTAAATTCTGAGAGCTGCTATACCAAATTAATGAAAACTGAGGAGGGATCACAGGAACCCTCAATTCACACCCGCTCGGTTAGAAGTACAGGCAACAGCCCACTACTGACAACAGGCACGGGCAGGAGAGAGCGCAACCCTGTAGGACTCAGTCTTTAACCAGTGAGACCCGACCTGATGCTATTTTCAGGTAGATCGCACCAAAGTTAAATTGAATGAGGACACCCAGCTGGTATCTTTTGGAGAACCGCTTGGTGTTTGGAGAAATCCCTCACATATCTGACACTGTGAGTGGTGACTGAAAGAAGGAACAAAACACCTTTGGTTTTTTAAATACTGCTGGAATCCAAAACAAAATTGGGCAGAATTGCTCCTTGTTTAGGGGGGCTGTGGGGGAAAAAAGCTTTCCAGTCTTAAGATACCATTTAAAATTGTAAGCCCAACTTTTAGGGAGATAACACACGCTTACCGAATAGCACAAGTCCTTATCTAATGACAATTAAAGAGGGCATATTTGTTGTAACAAATTACTACAAACTTTGTGATTTAAAACAACACAACCTGATAATCTTAGAGTTCTATAGACCAGAAGTCCAAACTGGATCTCACTGAGCTAAATCCATTCCTGGCAGCTAGAGGAGAGTGTGCTTCCTACCCTTTGCAGCTTATAGAAGGTGCCCACATTCCTTGGCTCATAGGTGCTTCCTCCATCTTCAAAGTCAGCACCAGCAGTCAAGTTTCCACATCATATCACCATGACTTCCTCTTGGGCCTACCTCTTCCCTATTTAAGGGTACTTGTGATTATACTGGGCCAACTCAAATAATCCAGGTTAATCTATTTTAAGAACAGCTGATAAACAACCTTCATTCCATCTGTTGCCTTAGTTCCATTCTGCCATATTATATAACATAGTCACAGGTTCTGGGAATTAGAACATTGTCATTTTTGACACTTAGGAGGCAATTATTCTGCCTACCACAGGGGAGCAAAAATATACACATGTATATTTATAAAACCTCCCTGCGAAGTAACCTTGTGCAGATAGAAAAAAATAGAACATGCACAAAGAATATCCCTTAGTTGGTCAATGGACAAAGAAAATGCAATACAGTCATACCATGCAATACTACTCCACAATAAGAAGGAATTAGCAAGGTGCAATGGAGCATATCTGTAATCTCAACTACTCGGGAGACTTAGGCATGCAGATCACAAGTTTGAGCCAACCTGAGCAACTTATCAAGACCCTGCCTTAAAATAAAAAGGGCTAGGAATGTAGCTCAATGGGCCCTGGGGTCAATCCCTAGTATGGAAAAAAAAATTAAAAACTCTTGGTACACGCAACAGTATAGATGAACTTCAAAAAAATACCACTATGGGAAAGATACCAGATCCCACTTACTTAAAAAACTTCTGGAGAATTATAGAGATTGAAAGCAGGATCAGGATTAGGAGGAGGTTTTAACTGCAAATAAATACAGAAACTTCTTGGGAAGTGATGGAAGTATTTTAAATCAACTGTGATGATGGTGGTACAACTCCATAAATGGAATAAAAATTACTGAACTATATACTTACACTGGGTAAATTTTATGGTCTATAAGTTATGTTCCAATAAAACTGCTAAAGACTTATCTTTTGATCCTTTACAACTCACAGTATAATATTTGCATTCAACAGATTTTCTTCTAAATGTAAAGAAACACAATGCATGGAAAATCTTATTAAATTACCATTTTAACTTTTACTGTCCACAGCAGTGCTTTTCAAAGGATGGTCAAGCATGTATTAGTCAAAAATGAGAGCTAGGTACCAGGGTCCTCCCACCCACAACTCCCCCGCCATCCCTCATCCACATACCACTCCCCTTGCACACTGCTGATTCCAGTTCACCAACTCTACTGCTTTCCTGGTGCTAACCGCTCTCCACCACACGGTTTAAATGATACTGCATAACCAGATTACTTACGCTTTTGCTTTGTGCCACCAGTGACCTCTACCCTCACACAGGGGTAGGTAGAAAAGGTTCCAGTAAAGATGGTATCAACATATTCCAATCACCCAGAACAGTTCCTAACAGGTACTGTTGGTACAGTGCTCAGGTATCTGCTGAATGAAAGTGAGGTTCCGGGACCTCACTGTGGGAGGCCAAACAGACCATTTGGAGTGGGGTCCTGTATTTCACATCTTCACCCAAATAATGCACACTAACCTCTGGAATCCACTGGTTCACCGGGAGCCCACAGGGTCACAGAGCTCAAGGGGTAGCAAAAATAATCTAATGCCAGGCACTGTCTGCAAAGATATAAATAGCTGAATGCAGAGCGAACAGACCTAACACACCGTTGGATGAAGAGAAAAACAAACCTCTCAGTTTTTGAGTATTGGATACAAAGTTTTGCCTCAACCAGAGTCATCCACACAAACATAATACAAAACTCTTAGCCAGGCTTTTAAGGTGTATCCCAGGGGTTTTTTATGGAACCCCAAGTCAAATTAACAACTAGAAAGGATTCTTTCTTCTGCATTTTAGCTACAAACTCAAGTACCTGACACCATCTTATTATGTAGGGTGCTAAAAATGATGTACGCACCATCCCAAATATGCATTTCAGAGTACTTAGGGACATTTACACTCTACATTTTAAAAAGTATTATAGACAGAAAAGGTTGCTGAATCTCAATTTAAAGTGGCCATCTTTAGTAACAAATGGTGGTTCATGAGAAAGTTCTTTTATAACCACACACAGAGATGATACAAAGGAATAAAGGAAAATAGACCACTGAGGAACAGCCCACATTCCCTCACCTGTTGAACAGGAATAAACAACATCTAATCCAGCCTCCTTAGCTTGTAGAGGCTGAGATGTAGAAGGTACTCAGTCCAAAGAAATACTCACATTTTGTGTTAATAGTATACATTTCAGGCACTTTTCACTATCTGTTCAGACTTTCGTAAGTCTGGTTTCCCTCTAATCTTTTTTCTAAAATCGTAAGGGTTTACCAAACTGCTATGCCCATGGGCTTTCCATGGAGCTACCAAAGAAATATTTCTGGTAGAATAAGAATCCCGAGACAAAACACTAAAAAGTTTTTTTCCATTATTATTTTCAAATCAAATCTTGTATTTTGCTTGTTTCAAAATTCTTTACACGTAAGTGCCTTCATTTCATTATGATAACCAAAATATTTAAAAGTGACGTCACACACCAAGGAACTACCCAAGAAAGAAACAAGAGATGTGCTTCAGAGCACTCTCTGTGTCTTGGTCTGGCCATCTCACATGGCCTCTGCCCAAATACCAAAACCCAAAGCAGCTCAGGAAGCTATCTGGAAAGTTCCTGCCCCCCTGACCCTGACAGAGAAGGTGTGGCCCCTGGCCCTGGCTTCTTCCACCTGAGCAGGCTCCCCACACACGTCAACTCTGGTCCTCTCTGCTGATGTGCTGGAGAGAGGAAAGGCACGGGAAATGCTGTGTGCAGTGGTTCGGGGCATGTGCTCCTTCCATCACCTGTGCCCTATCCTAAATGTTACCTCTTCCCCATCCTTTTCTCTCTTCCCTCTCATCTATTGACTGCATAAGCTGTGTGTTTTGCATCTTCGTTTGGTCTACAAGGCATTGTGTTTCTGGCCTGTGTGGTAGACTGGAGAATGGCCGGGCCCAAACAGCAGCCCTCAGCTGAGCACTCAGCCAAGGAAAGCAGCAGAGGTGCAGTGGAGCAGGTACAGAGAAAGAGAAAAAGCAAGCAGGACTCCAGTAAAGCTTTAGAGCATGCTTGCTACTGTAGTGACTTGGGCTTTAAAGTGCATTATTGTGGGGTCTGGGGCAAAAGAACCATCAGTCACTGGATGGAAACTGCAAAGGGTCAGAAGCAGAGAGATGAATTTCAAAGGTTCAGTGTACAGTGACTCGGCCAAGAGATTGCAGTGACTTAGACCTAGGTGGCAGCAGTGGAGTGAAGGAGATACTATTGAGCTTTGTATGTATCAGAAGGTCTACTGAGTACATGGAATGGAAAGATGCATACCATAAACGAGAAACTTGGTCTTGGCCATAACAATACCGAATAAGAAAATACCAAATGCATTTAATACAATTTCCATGTAAGTGGCAGTAATCCTCTCTTTACAGAATATCTTTTTTGCAAAAGTGTTCTTCCTGGTTATAGTGGAAAAACCCAGTCTCAGTTCTCTGAAGCTATTTTCCACTGCTTACACTTTTTTTTCAACTTGTGGCTGGGTGTTAGCTCCTCCGGGCCTCTGTTTTATGTGATTAGAAGAGCTGTAAGTGAAGGATCTCTCAAAAGCTGAAAGGGGAGCGCCTTTCATTGCTACTACATTTTTGTTAATCTCAGCACTAGGCTAATAGTGTCAAACATTACCACGAGGCACAGAAACAGAGAGAATGACTTAGGGTGAAGCTCCCATGACAATTTTATCCCTAGCTCCACAGAAGAGAGAAATGTGCCATCAACATGTGTAATTCTGAGAGTGCATGCTCTAGTTACTTTTTCTCATTGCTGAGACAAAATACTGACACCCAATGTTAAAGGAGGAAAGTTTTATTTAGATCACAGTGTAGATGTTACAGTCCATAATTGGCTGGCTCCAAGGCAGGGTGGATCATGGAGTGGAACCAGTTCACGAAGAGCAGAGGACAGCAGAAGCAAACAAGCAAGGTATCTTCACAGCATCTTTCTGCTCTTTCATCTTGTCCAGATTACTCAGGGCTGTGAGCACTCACACCCTTAATCCTAGTGCTCTTGAGCCTGCCCAGCCAGCTCTGAAAAAGCACCACCTATGACTGCATGAAGCTTTGTGAGGACCTCTAGACACAGGTCACAAATAACAGTGCACCAAAAATCAGGATAAAAAAATCTAAAGCAGAACACAGCCATTTATACTAAAGAAAACTATGTTTTGATTTTATAAAGGTTCCTGAGACAAGTAGTTTTTATGAAATTGTTTTATAACATGGCAATCAGATGGAAGATTAATTTAAATCATAGAAAATAAACATTTATTAAGCACCCATCTGTTGAAAAACCCCAGGCTTAACACTCATAAAAAACAGTTTATCCTGACAGAGCTCACAGTGCAGAGAATATAGACATCATCCTTAAAAATGCAAGATAGAATTATAAGTACCAGCAAAAGGATTTATACATGCTGTAGGAAACCAAAGGAAACTGTTCATTGTCAAAAGGGAATCAGAAAAGGTCTAGAATGTATATTTTGGAAGGAAAAGTAGAACGCTTGTATGAAATAATTACAACAGTAGAAAGCTCCCAAAAGGAAGTTTTCAGAAGTGCTAAAAAATTAGAAAAAGACAGGGAAATGGCACCTCTCTCTAGATCAAAAATAATGAGGTTAACAGGCAAATGGAGAAGTGAACAAACAGAATTTTCCAAGTAAATTCTTCATCCAATTGTCTTCTCTTTAAAAAAGACATTTTTGAGAAATATTTCTTAGACTGGAAAAAACTTTAGGTAAAATTTATTACACCAGCTGTGGAAGGCTGGGCAATCCATGCACAAAATAGACAAAGCTCTTTATGCTTATGGTTCATGTTCACATCATAACTTATGTGGCAGGTAAGAAAGTGCTGAGAGCTTTGGGAAAACGAAGCAAACCCAGGGACTGGAAGTGCAAGCTGGGTATGGTGCAGTTTTTAAAAGGGAGCCCAAGGTAGATCTCAGCAAGAAGCGACATTTTCTAGGTAAATCCAAATACATTCTTATTCATCATTATTTTTTTAAAAACCTATGATAGTACTCTGACTCTATTTTTTTCAGTTCAAACAACTACTTTGAAGATATCCATATGCAGTATAATAACCATTGTTAATTTCCTATTATCTTGTTTGGAAATTCTGTATTGTTTTTATTGGGTTCTTTTCCCTCTCTTTAAAATAAAATTTGAAAACATAGAGTACAGTCATAATTCTATGCCTTTACATATAGATTTACTTTACTCTTTTAGCCATTGCATGGGTGTTCACCATAAAATGTTATCAACACTGAAGGCCACACCCCCATGATTCTACAGGCACCTATGGAAGCAAACTCCACGCATGGCCAGAGAGCTTGAGTGCACGGGAGAACTGCTGGCTCAACACCAACACTGAGTCAAAACCACTGACCAGCTATAAATTGAAGACATGAGAAGTACTGAAACTATTTCCTCCTCTTAAATTATTCTTAAATACTTTTCAAGAAAAAGCATTTCAATAAACACCTTCAGGAAACAGGATTTCAGGATTAGCATTGAATATACTTATAATTTTTAGAAAGGTAAACTGCACAAATACATGAAAACCAGTTTATCCCAAACATCATTTGAGCCAGTGATTGAATAACTGCCTTGTGAAGCGAGCTGTGAGCTGCGACCATGTGCAAAATGGACTGGACACATGATTCACTCATGGTTTCTCTTCCTAATAGGCAGAAAATTGATGATAGTGATAAAGCCCAAACAAAACTAGTACTCTATCCAAACTGCATATTTGGATACTCTGAGTAAGTGACAAAAGAATCATCTGGTTTGAGATAATAAAAGTGAGTGTCTTTTAGGAAATTTTATGAACTTAGGAAAAGACACTAAAAAAATTTTATTGTATACTCACAAAAGGCTATGTATTAAACATACAGTGAATATCAGAAATCACTCTGTCATACCAAAATCACTTAGGTAGAGCAACAAACGGGTCAATTTCTTTCTAGAAAAATTAGAGGGGTAGCTTAAAAGTTTGTTAAGCTTAGAGACATTTTCACATTTTCTCTAGATGTGTTTTAAAGAGTTCTGAGGCTTTTTTTTTTTTTTTTTTTTTGGTCTTTTTGAGACAGGGTCAGGCTATGCAGTTCAGGCTGGTCTTGAACTCACAACAATCCTCCTGTCTCAGCCTCCCGAGTGCTGGATGTGCAAGAGATAGAGAAAGGGCGGGGGTGGAGGGAGAGAAATTAAAATGCATTATTTACATGTACCAACTCCTTAAGAATGTAAACATCATGTACTACAAAATATATATAATAAAATTTCTAAAATGAAAAAATGTTTTAGGTATGTGATCTAAAAACTATAAAATAATCTGTAATGCACTATAAGAAAAAAGTTACTACCATCATATAATTATTGTGCTTCTTCATGAAGCATTATTTGGCCTCTACTTGTAAGAACTAGCATAGCACTACACACACTCATGACTCAAGAATGCGTCATCCTCACTCAAAAAATAAAAACCAATAGTAAGCCTTTCTCATTTTGAGACAAGAAAACACATCCAAAAACCTTCATCTTGACAGAAAGGCCTAACGGTCTTTCATTT
Organism: Dinomys branickii; assembly: GCA_004027595.1. Taxonomy (NCBI): domain Eukaryota; kingdom Metazoa; phylum Chordata; class Mammalia; order Rodentia; family Dinomyidae; genus Dinomys; species Dinomys branickii. Next base: position 146,350 of record PVLD010000787.1, read on the forward strand.
TTCCCTATATTCATTCACGCAAGACTTGTTGAATACTAGGATAATCTGTGCAAAATACCAGACTAGGCAATAAGAAAAAGAAGCAACATAATATACATAGCCCATGCCTTCACAAAACTTACACTTTCAGTTTATAAGATAAAGTATACTTACTGTCTAAAACTATGCTAAAATTTGGCCAATGTGTTTAAAAATGTACCTTGACTTAGAATAATTGTCTTATGTGTCTTATATGTTTTTTGGCCTATTAGTGCAGCTGTTAATCTGTGTTTATGATAATTAACTTGATAAAGACATAAAAGAAATGAACAAATCTGATGCTGGCAGTAAAAGAAAAAAGAAAAAGATGGGTAGATGGGAAGGGAAAAAAGAACTGACATGTTTTATACATGCAGCAATTCTCCACAACGAATGTAATCGTTATTACTGCAAATGTGCTAATAAAAAATGCTTTTTAAAAAATATCATATGCAGGTAAGTACGTTTGGCACACCCTTTCAATGTGTTGAAATACTGGCATCAGTGTCTGTAACATGTTTCATGTGGATAATATCACTTTTAGAATGCTTTGTGCTAATATTGCTTAGGCAAATTACCATGCCTGTATCTTGTACTCTAACTAATAGGAAGACAACAATACACAATGTATCAACTATTGTAAGTGTCCTACTAACCTGTGTCATTGTTTCTCTTTTTTCTCTTTAAAATAATAAAAGAGAATATCACTTTTAAAGGTGCTTAAGAAAATTTGTTTTTGAAGGGTGAAAAAAATGAAATTGCAAAAAGAAAAATATTCTAAAATTACCCCAACATCTCAAAAATTAATTTAAAAAGAAAAATACACTAAAATTTAATCCACATACTAACTTTTCTAATTAGAAAAAATTTGCTGTGTCTGATGCAATGTGTGTCTATATATACTACATGCATGCATGTTTATGTGGGTGGGTGTGTGTCTATACGTGCATATTCACAGATATACAAAGGCGAATGTCCTCTTTATTTAATTTTAGATCACTTATATGGCATGATATCATGGGAAGAACATTGGTCTAGGTGTCAAGACTCAAGACTCAGGCAAGCTCAGCTGATTATTAGCTACGTGACCTAGGGCAGGTCATTTAACTTCCATTAGCCTGTTTCCCAATACATAAAAAGAAAATAATACCTGTTTTACCTACCTTACAGGCTTGTGAAGGTAAAATTACATAGATGTAACCATGTCTATTAAACTGAATAACTCTATACAAAAGTACTACAATATTATACTCCAAGACATGAGAACTCTTTGTTGTTACTGGTTGGTTGGTAGTGGTACTGAGGACCCAGGCCGTCCCACTGAGCAGTAGTCCCCTCCCTCTTCTACTTTTTATTTTGATTCAGAGTCTTCCTAAATTGCCAGGTTGCCAGGGTAGGCACAAACTTCTAACTCTCTTCCCTCAGCTTTCTACAGTTCTGGGACTGCTGGCACATTTCACTTTCAAATCTACTAAAAGAGCTAAAATAATTTCATGTAAGTTTTGAACTAAAACAGTCTTAGCTTAACTGCAGCCTTACTCCTTTTAAAACTAGTAGTGTTGGAGATTTAACATGGTGCTAATCCTAAATTAATGGGTGTGAACACTGAGTTCATGCTGAAGAAGTGCCACCTGGCCACAGTTTCTCAAAGGGCTGCGGGGCTGGAATCACCTGAAGAAAGCTCACAGCACAAGCCCACTCCTGAGCCTGACTCTCTCAAAGGCGTGGTGTAAGGAGCCACATATTTATCAAGCGCTCAGAAGATTCTTACACACCTTAAAATCTAATGGCTACTTGTTTACACCACCTTATTTCCTGACTTAATTAGTAAACAGGAGCAGAAGAAAATGGTAAATGGTTTGATTAGAAAAAAAATCACATAAAATAATTACTGCATTCTTTAGTTTCTTTAAAAATATTTTTAGCTGGGTGTGCTGGTGCATGCCTGTAATCCCAGTAGTAGGGAGGCTGAGGCAGGAGGATGGTTGCAAGTTCAAGACTAGCCTGGGCTACAAAGTGAGTTCAAGGCCAGCTTGAACTGCATAGCCAGACCTTGCCTCAAAAAGACAAAAAATATATAGTTTTAATAAGAAAGGACAGCATTTTTAGGTATTACTTTCACTGCCTTCAGTAGAGCAAAAAATAACCTGTTATTACTCTTTTTCATAACTATGAAACACAGCCAACACAGTAGAGAAATATGCAACAGACATTCAGGGACAATAAGTATCTCTTTCCTGGGCTGGGGATATAGCTCAGTAGAATAAGTGCCTGCCTAGCAAGCATAGGGTCCTGAGTTTGATCCCCAGTACCTCCAAAAAAAAAAAAAAAAAAAGTATCTCTTTTCCTTTGAGATAACACTATTTCGCATCAACGTTATCTGCTCCTTACAATGTAATACCACCATCATTTTTCATAATACAGATATCAGTGTAGAACCACACAGCAGTTCTGTGGTATGCTTTCTCTAAATAGTAGATGAGGCTTCTTACCTGTTTGTATACTGAATTTTATACAGACTGTCCAACTAAACACTGGAATTTTAACACTTCATTTTCTTGGCAAATATAATATTAGCAATTATTTCATAATATTTCATCAATGTCTCGCCTATTTCAAATATTATACATTTCTCACTGAGGCAATCAAGTTTCAACCATACAGTGTTAAACAAATTCTGCCTATTGAAGCTATTTTCCTAAACCTTTTTTTCCAAAATAAAATATTTTTATGGAAACCCATAAAAACGAATAATGAAGAATTTAAATCTGTTATTTTTTAAATGATAAGTTGAGAATTCTTTTCTATTTTCTTTGACATTAAGTGCTATTTTAAAAAGTAAAAGATTAGAAAAACACATTTTAACAGCTTCATATAATAATTACAACATGTTTGAGAATACCTTTTTAAAATGTTGATGTAAAATTTTAGTCATCTAATAAAACTATCATACAGAAAACATTTAAAAAGTAACAGTCAAAGCACTGTTGCAAAGTTTCACATAGTTCTTTAAGTACTCTTTACATTAACAGTGAAGAAACAAAACCTTACATGCACTTTTCCTGCAGCTGCTTTCCAAATCTATATAAAGTTCCAAAACAAACCATTAAAAAGGTCCCGCATTATTGTTGCCTGTTTCCTCCAAACAGACATTTCTCTGTGTGAAACAGAAGGCCGCCTGTTCACTGCAATAACTGAAAACACAGAGCTGGTCATTCTTAACTAGGCCATAAGAAAAAATATGCAATAAGAAAATAGTAAGTTCCCTCAGTAACAGAAAAATAGTAACCAGATGGTTACAAACCATCATTATATGTATACCTAACATTTTATTTTGTGTAAAAAAAAATCCCTGATGTAAAATCTTATATATACAGCACAACTTTTCATATTTTCTTCCTCGACATCTTTTACAGTCAAGGTAAAGAAAACTGAAAATACTTTTATAAATTCTAACAGAAACTTGAAGTTACAGAAATATCCTTTTTTTTTTAAATTCTCCACTCCCTAATCACAACTCCCCTCAACACAACAAAATAATATTTCCAAGTTTCAATACCTTTAAGCCACTATGCTTTGTTCATAAATGAAAATTAAGATATTACAAGAGCATTACAACAGGATTATACCTGACTTAGGAGTAGCTGTAACATTGTATTATCTTCAGAAGGACCCTACTCCAGTTCTGCCGGAAGCAGAATCAATAGGTCAGGAATTGCAAGACTGAATTCACAAAGCGCAGAGCTGAAACCCAGGGAAGGCTACATGGTCTCTCCCTTGGTGTCTGCATGTACCTTAGCGTCCAATCAGTGCTCACCTCCCATGTGACCCAAAGTGCTATCCCTTGCTCCAAAAAGAAGCACTACTTTACAAAGTAAGAGAGTAGGAGAACACAATTTAATTTTTAACATCTTTAAGTTTTTTAAGGGGAAGGATGACTTTTTCCTTTTCTTGGCTTCCTCATGTTAATTCAACTTTTTCCTTTCCCAGAATGTCTCTACAATCCCCACTTTAGGTTCATGATAACAGAATCAGATCATTCAGCACTATCAAGAAAATCATTCATATCCCAAGTTAATTCACACACCCACTCACCAAAATAACTAACTCGCTGCTTCTCCTCTAGTACCTTCAACCTCCCAGTGAGTTTCTATTTCTTGCTTCAAGGAGACAGTATAAGCTGTCAGAATAAAACTGACCTTCTCACCTCCAAACTCACCCATATGGTTTGTTTTCTATGCTGTGAAAATGAATGCACACTCCCTGCCTCTATCAAAAGTCCATCTTTCCACTCGGGGCCTGCCTTCCTTCACTTCTCATCTATATGAAAATGTTGCTCCTTGAATTGGTCCATCTGGTGCCTGCATGGTCAGTTTTCTTCCTACTAGGTCATTCTTAGTAACAAACATTCATAACTGCATTCCCCTCTATGCCTGACATTTCTCACTGCACAGTGAATACAGCATCATCTTTACAGAGTTACTGGAACAATTACTGTAATCATAACCACTATTATTATCATGTCTTAAATCTATCCCTTATCCTTACGGCCCCCTCTAGTTACTATATTTCTCTAATCCCCTTTTATAGCAATCTTAAAACAGTGGCCTATTCTTATTGCCTTTAATTCCTCATTCTCTCCTGAACCTGCTTTGTACAAATCCCTAAAAACCCATCTTCAGAGATGCTAATGACTGTCTTGTAACTAAATCCAATGGTCTATTCTGAAACCTCAATAAATAACAGCTAACATGCACTGCGCACTCACTACCCCGCCAGGCTTATCATTTAGTCTTCATAATAACCGTGAGGTAGACATTACAACCTAATTTTAGAGAAGAGAAACACAACACATATAGACATTATGTAACTTGATCATGGCTGCACAGTTTACTCCCTCACTCAGCAAGTTCCACTGAAAGCCCACACAGTTGGACCAGACTGTGGGAATCATTTCTTCGATTTTAAAGAGAAAAAAAACAAAGGAAGGGAAAAATATCTCTGTATATACAGGGAGAGCTGGGATAATTGTACTGCTGATGTCTATTGTTTTATTGAAAGGAAGAGTCAATGCTTTAATTTTTTGACCAATTTTGCATGCTTATATCTGGTAATCTGCACAACTACTTTGAAGGCACAATATGCAATATAACACCCATTGTTAAATTCCCACCATCTTGTTTAATGAAGCTCTGAGTCATTTCTAATTTTTTATTATTTTTTATTCTCTTTAATTGCTTCATCAATCTTGCACACTTACATCTGGTAATCTCAGCAACTTTGCTGAAGGTAACAATATGAAATACAACAACCACTGTTAATTTCATATTGTTTTGAAATTCTGTATCATTTTTTATTGTTTTGTGTTGCTTTGCTTTTGTCTTTGTTGTTATTTTGTTCTTTTTTCTCTTTAAAAGAAAAAAGAAAATTTCACAACAATAAAAGAGTAACAATATATTACGTATTGTAATCTTTAACTTACTCAGAGTGTGAGATATCAGCGTCTAATTATCCAAACAATCTAAGCACAAAGCTCTCTGTTCAATGAACTGAGAGAACTCAGTAGTATAACTATCTTAACTATCTTTCATATTCTTTTTTTGCTTTTCCATTCCTCTTTTCTCCTCTCCCCATCCCAATTTCTCTTTCTTTTGGAAGAGTTTCTTCCCATTTTACAATATCTATTGTACATTTTGGATTTTATTTACTCTTTCAGCTTCTCACACTAGAGAGACAATATGGTGTTTGCACATGTGTGTCTGGCTTAGTTCTCTTCTGAGTATGGTCTCCAGTTACATCCCTTTACCTATAAATGCCTCAAGCTTATCCTTCTTTATAGCTGAGTAGTACTCCATTATATAAAAATGCCACATCTTTTTTATCCATCCCTTGGTTGATGGACATTTGGGCTGTTTCCAAGATTTAGCTATGACAAATTGTGCTGCTATAAACATGGGTGCACATATATCACTGTGGTATCATGTTTTTAACTCTTCTAGGAAGATACCCAGAAGGGAAATAGCTGAGTCAAATGATACCTCCACTCCTAGTTTTTTTGAGGAATCTCTACACTGAGAAAATCATTTTAACATACATCCCCTCCTGAGTTCCTTCCTAAGCAACAAGCTGACATCCTTACACTCCTACATAAAATATAATATACAATCACACACAGGGACTATCAATTCTTACAACCCATTCTGTAAGTAAATACATAAATAAAAATCAAAACATCCCTCTCTTAGTCTTTTACACATTATATCTATCTAAAGAAATATGACTAGGCAAAGGAAAATGTGAGCAATAACTAAGAAGGGAAAAAAAGCAGATGATAGAAACAAATCAGCAGATGACCTAGATGTTACAGTCAGGTAATGAACATTCTGAAATAGCTATCATAGGGCCTTGGGTTGCAGCACGGTGGTACAGCACTTACCTGGCCCGAGGTAGGCCCTGGGTTTGATTCCCAGTACCATAAAAATATAGATACATGGACGTAGGTGAGATACGGATATATAAATTAAAATAACTATGTTAAAAATGTATTAAAGAGAAGTAAAAGGCAAAAAAGATGTAACAAGAAAATCTGAATCTAGACAAATAGTTAAATGAACATTCTAAAATGGAAAAATACTACATTTGGGATCCACTCAATCAGTAAGTTTAATAGCAGCTTAGAAAAGGAAGGTATGTGGGCTGGGGATATATTTCAGTGGCACAAGCCCAAGGTCCTGAGTTCGATCCCCGGTACCACAACAAAAAAAAGAGAGAAAGAAGGTATGTATGATGAAGTAAAAAACAGAACAGTATCCAATCTAAAGCAGAGAAAAATAAAAAAATAGAACATAAGGGCTTTTGTTAACACATAAGCAACTGTTGTGCATATGTAAGTTACCCAAGAACAAAGAATGAGGCAGAAGCAGTATTTGAAAGGATAGTGGCAAAGAAATTTCAAAGCCCTGATGAAGGCAAAGTTTGATGACAGAAACTCAACGAACTAAAGCAGAGTTAAGTTTGTGGTAAGAAATGTTACTGAAGATATGGAGGAGTATTTTAGAATAATAAGATTATTCTAGACAGAATAATGCACCTTCCTCCAAAGATATGTTCATAGCCTATTCCTTGTAAACTATGAACATTGTATCTTATATGACAAAAAAGGCTTGCACATGTGACTACAGTGAAGATCTGGAGGTGGAGAGATTGTCCCTCTCAGTCTGACCTCAGCACAAGTGTCCTTCTAACATAAAACCTCTGTAGAAGAAGGAAACAGCTAACAGGCCTTACTCTGCAGACACTGAAAATGAACAATGGGGTCATGAGCAAAACAAAGCAAAAACAAGAAAAAGCGAGAAAAGAGACTCTCCCCAGGCCCCGGGACACCTTGGTTCAGCCGCAGCAAAACTCATTTTCGACTTCTGACCTCCAGAACTATAAAATAATAAATTGTGCCGCTGTGAGCCTTGGGTTGGTGATAACTTGTTACAGCTGCAGAAGGGCACTAACATAAGAACCAATGAAATAGAAAAATACACCAATTTTGAATTTATCTCCACTCAGTAATATGGCTTCAAACCTCAAAAGCAGAGATTTACAGAATGAAAAGGAAAATCAGCGGGGCATGGTGGCACACGTCTGTATTCTGGAGGCTAAGCTAAGAGCATCAGAAATTCAAGGCCAACCTGGGCATGTTAGTGAGACCCTGTCTCAAAATAACAATTAAAAAAAGTGCTGGAGAGGTAGCACAGTATTCCTTGCATTCAATCCCCAGTATTGAAAAAAGAAAAAATCAATAATTTCATTAATATTTTTGGAGAATGTTAATTTCTCTGAGTAACTAGAAAAAGCAAGAAAAAAACCCACAAGAGATAGATATATAAATTTGATCAATACCAGTAACTATATTAACATTTATAAAACAGTAAAGACCACAGCCACGGTAGCATGCACGTTCCTTTCAAGTGTACATGTAAGCTTGACCACAATAGATCATATGCTGGGCCACAAAACAAGTCTCCACAAGCTCACAGAACTGAAATTACACTTTCTGATGATGATGCAATTAAACCAGAAATAAACAACAGACATAGCAAAACAGACAAACAAAAACCATTCTACATATTAGAAACCTAGACAAATTATAGTTTTCTCTCTTTTCCTCCCCTGCACCAAAATTCTCATATGCTATAGGCTTGGAGGGAAGGACTGAAGGAAAGTAAATGTTTCTTCCTTCTGGAGAATGTCTCCCCTCCTTCAGACTCCTCTTGATCTCTGGCATTGCTCCCCTTCTTTGGAAAAAACTTTGTTTCTGCCTTTCCACCAATTCTTTCCTCAATTCAGAGCCTACCTCAAACCCTACCTCTGGCAGGAAGTGGTACATAACTGCTTTTTGTCCATAATGACCCACCATAACTTATATTGTCCATACCTCTGTTAGCTGTTAATTACCGCTTATCCTGAAGTAGCAAACATTTCATGTAGTTAAGTAGTGCTAATTCTTCTATGAGAAAGTTCACTCTTTAATGTTATGATTTTAATCTGACAGCTCTGCTACCCATAGACCTGCATCAACTGAGGAGCGGTCTCAGACCCACCTTAGATCTACTCAGTTAAAATCTTCATTTTTACAACATCCACAGATGATTCAAATGCATACTCAAATTTGAAATGTCGTGCCTTATAGTGATTCTTTTTAATCTACCACAATACATTGTACATGAAAGCAATTTGACAAATATCATTCAAATTAATCCAAAAATATGCTATGTTGTAACATCCAAAAACAGACCATAGATTTAAGGTCAGAAAAAATGTTTTCAGAAAGTGCAATAATAATGGTATATTCATCTACACATCTAAATTCCAGGCACATGGCATTTTATAATATGCCCATAAAAATTAGGGTTTATGTGGTTGGTGGTGTAGTTCAGTGGTACAGCATTTGCCCAGCAGGCACAAGGTCTTGGGGTCAATCCCCATACTGAAAAAAAAAGGCAAACAAGATCAAGTTTTTTATTTTTTGACCTGTTGTTCAGACACTTCACAAGAATAAGAACCATGACTCATGATAAAAAATAAAAATTGGATGTTTATGCTTCCTCTACCACTAAGTAGATAAAAATGACTTGTTGAAAATTAATTGGTGATACAGCCATTCCATTCTTGTTTTGAGACCCAACATGAAGCAAATACTTTAATATCCCTATTTTATTTTTCAGACCAAATCTCAATTTTAACAACCTACCTGAATGTCATCTTTTCAAAAATGTATGTGGTACTTTAGAAAGTGTCATAAAGAATAACTGGAATTTCATTATTTTGACATTGTAACATCTAAAATGTTTTGTGTCTAGTTTAAACAGATAAATTAGTATCTTCTCTTGTGTATCAGTTTCTTTCCTGGGTTTTGGAAACAACTGGTCAGTTCTTCCTTCCTGCCCCTATTTAGTCAATACTATCCCACTTAAAACAAAACACAGACACCTAATCTTTGGTCCCTTTGACCAAGCAGAATACTTTTAAAACAGATCCCACTAGGACAAAAAGAAAGTGTGTCCACACAGATGCCTACTGTCACTTCTTTTCTTTGTTCTAAGAAAAGAAGATCAATGCTGATAACTTTAAAGTCCTACAAAGAATTTCTAATTCAAATTACTCCAAAATTGACTGTGAAATAGGAACTGAAAAGCACAACACCTGTTATATGTTATGGTTTAGAGCTAAAGGGTCCCCCAAAAGTCTCATGTGTTTGGAAAATGACTGGATCATGAGGCACCATATTCACCAGTTGATTCTTCCCTTGATGAATAGTAACTGAATGTGCTGTTGGAAGGTGGGCCTAGCTGAAGGCGGTTCACTGAGGACATGACCTTAAACGATGCTTTCTTGTCCCCACCTCCAACCTGCTCTCTTTGTTTCCTGGCTGCCGTGGGTTGAGGCCCTTCCTCTGCCATGCCCCTCTCACCACGCCATTTCTGCCTTGGAGCCAACCAACCACAGACTGCACCCACTTAAACTCTAAGTAATCTCTCCTCTGTGTGGTCGTAGGCTTTGAGTATTTTATTCCAATGATGAGAAAGGTGACAAATATATCATCGAATACAAAAAATATATTCAGGCAACCTCCTGTTTTTTGCCATAATCATAAATAAGACAATCAAAAGTAATGTATGGAATTAAAGCTATATTCAGGTATAAATATTTTATTATGAAAATATAATATTAAAGGTTAAATTCTGACAAATACAATAAAAAATATACCATAAAACAAAATTAATAAGGCTGGTTGTTTAACCTAAAAAAGGTTTTGCACCATCACCCACAAAATGATCAGAAACATATGTTTTGATATCACAAATTATTCAAATGTATGGTAGTGGGTTACTTTTTAACTTACTTTTGGTGCTGAGGCCTGAACCCAAGAACTCACACATGGTTATATGTGCTCTACCACTGAGCTACACTCCTAGCCCCTGTATTATAATTGAAATAAATCGCTATAAGAATCTTAAAGCAGCACTAACATGGTATGCATAACAAACTAACTAAAATACCAATAAGACATCTATTCTTTTATACCATCCAATAACCTGGCATGGCTTTTAGGACATGATATGGGTGGCTCAACCTGCTCTGAAATAAAAAGCATGGAAAGTTCAATCAACAGTCTTTAATTCTCTCTTCCTATGAGGTTTATTAAATAACAAAAATGCAACTGTGTAGAAAAATAATCAAAAATGACCACTATTAACGTACTTTGCATCACTATCTTTGACACTCTACTTTCAAATCATCCAGTTGATATTTTGTTAATAATACATACTACAAACATATAAAACAGAACATTTAAAACTCTTAAATAGCTCCTAAAGAACTTAGTATAAATGTGATAACAATATGATCCAACTAAATGTAAGACCTGAAGACCAAACAAACCCAGAAGATCTTGACAAATCGTGGGCCGCAGCAGTGCCATACCATAGGGAGAAACTGACTCACACAAGTGAGCATGGGTGGCATATTAGTAAGCAGAGAACAAGACTATCAGGTCACTCAGTAACCAGAGGTCTAAGGAAATATCAGGTATCAGAGGTATCAGAGGTGGTTATCAGAGACTCAATCACAAAGACCTATTCTGAGGGATTAAAAAAAATTTATAGAGTCAATTAACAAATATTGAGTGAAGGTCTCATGAATTAATCACTGTTCTGCATACTGGGGAGCTAGTGATTAATAAAATAAAGATCACTTCTTATATATAAAGATTTCTGCTAAACATTCTGCAGATACAAGTATTGCTCTGTTGTTGATGTCAGCGCAAGGGAAATTTTAACGATGAACTAAGCTGCAAACAAAGCCCGTAACTAAGGCACTGGGAGCAAAAAGACAGGGTACAAATTATTGGAATAGGATAATACAAGGCCGGGCCAAAAGTTCAGTTCCTGGGATCAGGCAATTGAAAGGCCACTAATAAAGGTTTCATTCATTCAGCAAAATAAATTTATGCTTGTACTAAATACCAGAGATAAAAAAAAACTAAAAAGACAAGGCAACACTGACCTCCTGGGCCCTGCAGCTTAGGACGGCCCAGCCCAGTGTGTAACAGCAGGCTCTGGCCTAGCGTCTGGGTAATGGAGAAATTGGTGTTACAGGGCCTAACTTTAAAGGGCTGAGATATCCAGGCAAGAAGACAAAAAGATCAGTAATGATACTTTAAAGAAACTAATCCGATAACAAGGAAATAGAGAACTGGAGAAGACCTAAGACAAGGCAGGAGGGCATAATAGGAAAAGCATGTGACTGGCGGTCAGAAGACCTGGCTAAAGTCCCCGCTCTTTGAATTACTATTCTCTGTTACTCTGGTCATCTTTAAAATAGAACAGCATGAAACAATTAGAACAGTCAAAAAAGAAAAGATGACGTTCGTTATCCGGCCTGCACAAATGTCGTTATTTCTATCACTAGTTAATAGAATACAACACAAATCAGTAATGAAATAATAAAGCCCTGGACTTGAATAAAGACAACTCAAGTGCCTATGGGTGAGTTTACACATACAACATATACGATACTGATAGAAAATGCACCAGCAGAATTTGGCAAGAACTAGTGGTACATGGAAAAGAGAAATTTTTAACATGTAAGTATCAGAAGATCCATGTTTAAGGAAAAAGTGATGAGAATGTTAGGCCTAAATATTGGATTTTTTAAAAACCCAGAAAATATTAAGTATGACTATAACATCTTATAATACCAAAAATCATATGACAAGGATAAAAAGTTCTCTCAATATATATTTTTAGTTATCATATTGATATAATACCAAAGGTACTGGAAATTGATTAAATTCCACTGAACTTTCTTCTATTGGTATTATACTATGAAATGGACAAGGAATAAAAATGTATGAATTGGCTACTTTTTAAACAATAAGGAGCCATTATGGGAGGTTTCTTGGTACTACTTTGCAATGAGTGAAGAGGAAGAAATTATTGTTTATCTTCTTTGCCTGTTAAATTCTAGAAAGGCTACTGCCAACAAGAGTCCTAGTAACTCTGGATTTGACAGACAGATCATCCTGGCCAGACAGCTAGCTCATTGGAACCGTCACACCTTATCAGTCAGTATCAGCAGGATACTATTATAATAATTCAGGCATTAAGTAATTTAAAACCTAGTAAGGCAGCAGCAAATGAAATGGGGGCATGGCACAGTTATAAAAGACAGTGACTCTGCATCTGCCCCTTGACTATGGAATGACAAACTCCACCACTTCAATTGTCCTGGTACAAATCCAGTTTGATCTCTCTTTAAGTAATATCTATTTCTGTCTCTCAAATGAGCAAAGGGCACTATCAACAGACAACCATGCAAATAGCACTGGTTAGTAAGGTCTACTCTGTATCTGGAAAGAGATGATTAGTAACAAATTTGAGACTTGACCAGTTAGTGATTCTGTAAGAATGACTGATATAAATGAAGTCCGTGCTGGAAGATAAAAAACATAGCACAAACTATGGTTCAATCTCTTCCAACAACACAAATGCCTCTTGTCTTACCTAGATAACCAATGTATAAAAAAACACAGTGTTTCCAAGATAAGTTCTTGATCTACAAATTCTATACCAGTCTGGCAATTATGATATATCACCTCAACACATAAATATCAGGATGCCTGAGAAACTGTAGGAAACTACAGAAGCAACCGATATAACAAACTGAAATCATTTAATTTGGACTATTCCTTTAATAAGTAATGAACACTCAAGCATCTACAGTAGCATCAGTGAGAATTAGCCACTAATATGTTGGTGAAAGGCTTGGCTTTACAATAAGAGCAAGTTGCTGAATGCATGTGACAAATGATGACACTGCATGGATTATACACTAAGTTTACCCACAAATCACCAAAATTCTTGGATTAGCACGAAACAATGAGAGCAGCCCCCAGGATATGTCCAAATGGCTTAAATGTCCTTTGTTTCAACAGGAATTAATACTTGTTAAGTTACTGTTACATAACATTTGTTTAAGTAACCAGAAACTGAACCCAGAATCTATATTTGTTAGGTGCTATTTCCTCAATTACAGTTTCTTAAACTGCTTTTGTTATTGCTGTTGTTTTCTGTTTAGAGGCGAAAAAATGCAGTAGTTTGTATTTTGCATGTGAATTTGGTATAGTGGCTGGATTCATATAAGTAAGCAGAGTAGTGATGGATGAATAAATTAGTGACAAAGAAATGAATGGAAGGGCAGGTACATGGATGCAACCAGAGACCATACTCATAAGTGAAATAAATCACACCCACATGTGTAAACATCATAGTGTCTCCCTGTTGTAGGAACCTGAAAGATCAAGTAAAACTCATAATGTACAATAGATGATAAGAAAGGGAAAGAAACTGCTCAAAGGAAGGAAGAGGGCAAGAAGAAAAGAGAAAGAAGGAAGGCAAAAAAATATAGTGTGTGTGTGTGTGTGTGTGTGTGTGTGTGTGTGTGTGTAGAAGAATAGCTGGGATAACTGTACTCCTGATTTCTGATGGTATATTGAAAGAAACAGTTAATGCTTAAAATTTTTTATATTTTGACCACTTTTGCATGCTTCTATCTGGTAATCTGAGCAACTGATTTGAAGACAACAATATGCATTGGTGAATTCCTGCCACCTTGAATAGTATTATCTGTAATGTTTTATTCAATAATTAATTATTTTAAGGGCTGGGGATATAGCTCAGTGGAATAAGCGCTTGCCTAGCAAGCGCAGGGTCCTGAGTTCGATCCCCAGTACCGCAAAAAAAAAAAATAATAATAATAATAATTAATTATTTTATTCTCTTTAATGATTTAAACAATCTTCTATTCTTACATTTGGTAATCTGAGCAATGTAGCTGAACATGACATGTAATATAACCACTGTAAATTCCTATTGTTTTGTTTTCAAACCCTGTATCACTTTTAATGTTCTTGCTTTGTTTTGTTTATGTTTGTGATGTCGGTATGTTGCTATTGTTCTTTTTTTTAAACTTCTCTCTTTAAAATAAAAAAAAAGGAATGGAATGGTTTGACCTGTGTGGTATAGTATATTAATGGCTGGAATCTGAAAGGTCCATTTTCAAACGGTAATACACTGGCAAGTTTTTAAAGTGGTGTTGTTCTACCAATAAGAATGCCCTAGGAACTGCTTCATAAATTTCAGAGGCAGAAGAAACCTTAGAGGAGGTCACTTATCTAACATTCTTATTTTAAAGACCAAGCCAAGAGAAAATACATAATCTGTCTAACATAACATTTCTCGTTACTGCAAAGTAGGGCTGAGCCACAGGTCTTCCAACTTCCGTCTCTGAAATGTAAGCATTTCCCTTTGGTCACTCACTTGCGGGCGGACAGGAGTTCCTATGTGAAGAAGCCAAAGTGACCAGCAGTATTCACTATGAAATCACATCAGTTATTAATGTAAATGATTACTACTATTAAAAAATATTGTAGTTATAACAACATAAAGCAAAGATTATTCTTGCTATTTCATAAAGTCAACTAAAAGGCTCAGGAAAGGTTACCAGACACATCCATCCCCACAAGAGTTTCCCAACAAGTGATCAGACTGGCCTTTCCGGTATCAGTCCTTATCATAAATCCTCAGGCAACACAAGGAAGCTAAGGATCCAAAGAATCTTAAAGATTAAAGAGTGAAAGGAAATGGGAACAGAGAACACTTTTCTCTTTTCCTCATCAAATCTAGGGAGGTAGACAGTGTCTCCCTTTTTAAACGAAGTGAGGGAGCAGCCCTAGGTTTTCTTTCCTTAAAGAGAAAACAGCCCAAATGAAGAGGTTATGGCATCTTGCCATCTCTAAATGTCCACCTCATGGAAGACAGGCCCATGTCAGAGCGTCCGCCCAGGGAGGATGGGTGAGCTCCTAGCAAACCCTGAGGTATGTTCTCCAGAGTTCAGGCAAAGAAATAAGCAGAAAAATGGCATCTGCTGCTCACCTAGAAAAGCTGAAGATGGGAAGTCAAAACAAAAAGGGAGAAGACTAAATGAACAAGCAACCCTTACTCCCACTGTTTGAAAAGTGACTCATGGCATTTCTCATCTCTGATTTTGGACAAAAATGAAAAATAAGCCATTTTGTAGGAATTTTTCTGAGGATAGCTTAGAACAGCAGCAAACGGACATTTGCTATAAAAGACTATGGGAATACACAAAGAGTACGGAGGAAACAGAGGCCAAGAGATTTCTAAGAATTCAGGCAGAGAGTGGCACAGCCCAGCACTCTCTCTCAGCGGTTCCACTAATGGCCTCAAAACTGTCATTAGCAACCTTTTCCCCATTAACAAAATATCTCCAGACCCCAGCAAAACCACCCGCTTAAGCTCTCTCAGTTGCTCTCTAGTTTTAAGTAGGGAAAAGCCCATCGAACTGCTCCTCACCAGACTCCACCAGAAGTCTAGCTTACAAGATCGTCTTTCAAAATAAAAAATGCTTATTCAAGAGTTGTGCATAAATCCTCTGAGTCCCACTGTCTGCCTCTCCCTGCCTTCCTGAGTACCTCACAGGGTTTTGCAAATTTTACGCTCCCTCAGCACCACTACCAGGCACAGCGAGTAAGCCCGTAACGCGTACTGGAGTCGCGACTCGGCTCCAGCCCTGCCGCTTCCGACTGTGTGACCACAGCCTAATTGCTTATCTCCTCACTATCGCGATTTACAAAGTGAGATTAATAACAGTACTTACAGTACAGGGTTATTGAGAGGGACATGTGAGCTTAGAACTGTTGCTCCTGGTGCATGGCGCTTGATAAGTATATAAGAATAAAGTATTTCGGGGCCAGGAATTTAGCTCAGTTGTATAAGTGCCTCCTTAGCAAGTGCAAGGCTCTGAATTCAATTCCCAGTACCAAAAATTTAAAAATAAATAAATAAATAAAGTATTTGCATTAGAAATTCACCTATACAGTACTCTCAACCTAAAATCTCAGCACTTGCTTATCCCCTAAGGGCATGTTTCTTAAGCGATGCCCTTTGTTCCTCATACACATATAAATGTGTGCCTAGAGGTGAGTCTTCTCCTTTCTCATAGTTCAATCTCTAACCTGCCTCTCCTCTTGCTCCTCCAAAGATCTCACCCTCTTGAAAGCTCCTATGGCCAGACGGCGCCACCTGCAACACCAGCACTGCTGTCACTGACACGACGGCCCATCCGCTGATGTACCTTACAGTCTACAGTCTCCCCTTCGTTGGGGTGGCCCCAGCAGCACTCTTGGCAATTTCAAACCCCTGTAGCGGCCTCTCCAACGCCACAGTCTCACGGTTTCCTGATGCCCTTACAACTGTCTTTTTAGAAAATGCAGAGAACTGCTTCACCTTCATACTCTGAAATCCACCACCCTGCATACGTCACTGATCCCGCTATTTCTCCTTCCTTACCTAGCTTCCTCTCCTTAACCCAGCCCAACCAACGTTCTATTGAAACAGCTCGTTGTCTGGGTTATCGATACCTCCAACAAAGGCAGTGTCCAGTTTGTGCTCTCATATGGTTTGACCTTCAGCAAAATTGAAGTGAGCTTCTAGGACAAGACTCTCACTGCTTTTTTTCCTTCCTCACATTCATTGGTCTTTCCCAGTCTCCTGACCCTGGGCTTCTCTTCTGACCTCTAAATTTTAGTGTATCTGAGGCTCTTTCTCCACAAGTCTTCTCTGAATCTTCTCTCTTCATAGGGGAGTGCATCCAGTCCCATAGCATCAACTAACTGTAAATGCTAAGTCTATTTTCAGACAAGACATCTGCCCTGGGATCTAACCCCATATATTCAATAACCAATCTGACATCTTATGTCCAATATGCACAGCAATACCACCTAGTCAAAGAACACTGATCCCCACTCTCCCCAAGTCAATTTCCCTCAGCCCCAAACATCAGAACCTCTCTGATCTTCTCTTCATCGGTAAAATAAAATAGCTATATCTCTCCAAATCTGCTTTTACCATTTATAGTGCTGATTTTCCACCCAAGCCCCTGTCATCTCTCTCCTGAAACCCCAAAAGCTTTCTGAATAGCCTTATATTAACCCTTATAATACAGGCGGTCTTGTACCTAGCAATTGAGGCCTGCCACATTCTCACCTGCAGTTCTCCAGTGCCTTCTCATTAAAATGAAAATCCACATTTCCACTTTAAACTATAAGGCTCTCCTGTCTCTTGGAACTTCCCCATTTCCATCCTCTTTCCAATCTCTTAACTCTGGGTATACTGCTCTTCTCTACCATTCCAGCTAATGTTCCAGCTAATGAGCTAGCTTCTTTCTCAAGGCTTCTGCAATTGCTTTTCTTAGAAAGCTTTTCCCCCAGAGTTCTCTTGGAACATCACACTCAGTATTCAAAAATCGACCCAAAGGTCTTTTCCCAAAAAGGCCAATAACAAGAAAGCATGTATGTTGTTTTATTTCCTCTTTAGTGTATATCAATATCTAAAATTTATTTTTTAAAAATTTATCTCTAGAGGGCTGGGGATATAGCTCAGTGGAATAAATGCCTGCCTGCCAAGGGCAAAGTCTTGAGTTCAATCCCCGGCACCGCAAAAAGAAAAAATTATCTCTTACCTCAGTGTTAGACCCTTATGGGTAAAAATTCTTGTCTTGCTTATATCTGTGTATCCTTAATATTCAGAACACCCTACCTGGTACATCAACAGTAGTCAAAATTTCTTAACAAATGTTGCCCGATAATCAGAAAGATGTATAATGGGTTGGGAGTATAGCTCAGTAGTACAGCATTTGTTTAGCAAGCACACAGCCCTGGGCTTGATCCCCAGCATGGCAAAAGGAAAAAAAGTAAGAAAAGAAATAGTCTTTTTCTCTTCTCGTATAGAACAACAGCCCTGGCTTTTCTGCAGAGTGCTTCACAGAGGACTCTTGAATAATTTATAATCCATGTGAGGAAGAGGGAAAACCAACAACCAAATTCAACACTACAGACAGGTGTCTAGAAAGCAATCTACAAATAAACGTGCTACCGCAGAATATATGGTATACTTATTTATGTGAAGGGACTACAGTGTTGAGGATATAGTAGGTTTAGGAAAAGCACCCTTAGAAGGGAACACTGTACATGTAGCAATACCTTTTTACCGAATCTCTCAAGGTTAAAAACAGGGAGAGGAATCAATTTCAAAGGAGCCTCTCACTCCCAGCACCCATTTTCCTCTTAGGACATCATGTTCCTGCCACTTTTCTATAACAAGGTCTACTCTGAAAGGTACACTTAAGAGAAGATTGGATACGAACAAATGGAACTGATTATGACATCTAGAAGTCTATGCATTAGCAAAACTCCACCAGTCCTAAGTGGTCAACATGCTTTGATTGATCATGATAAACAGAAACAATCTACAGAGGAAAAAAAAACCAGCGTAGTACTCACAGGAAACTGATAGTAATGAAATGAGTATATTTTAAAAGGTATCTAGTTAATAACAGACCTTTAAATGGTATACAAAATATTCTTAGAAATGGAGAATTTTAGGAAATTTCCACTGAGGCTTCCTGCTTCTCTCAGATCAAAGTTGGCCATCCAAGGAACGCTACGAAGTGGGCAGGAAAAGGCCGTGCAGACATGTTTGAGTGTCAGCAAAACTTTGCAATTAATATGTCTGACGAAAATAAGATACAGTGCATGGAAATTTTAAAAATGAAATAAGTACAGAAATTAGAAAAGTATTAAAAAGATAAAGTATACAGAAGAAAAAGCTAATAAACCAGTGAGACTGGATGAAAGATGAAGCAATTGCAGAGTTCAATTTCATGAGACTTAATTATTAAAAAGCACTTATATTACTTCTATGGAAAATACAAAGTCATCTTTCTGTCTACAAACTGGCTAATGTCCACTAGAGAAACACAAATCCAAACGACACTGAGATTCTATCTCACCCCAGTTAGAATGGCTACTATTAAGAAAAGACAAAAACAATGAATTCTGACAAGGATTCAGGAAAAGGAACCCGCTGTTGGTGGGGAGATAAACTAGTACAACCCCTATGAAATGAGTATAAAGATTCCTCGGAAGACTATACTAGGTATACACCATTTGATCCATTCATACCACTTTTGAGTACACTCCCAAAAGAACTGAAGATAGTATGTTGATATATAAACATTCAGGTTTAGAGCAGCACAGTTCACAGCAGCTAAGCTGTGGAGACAACCTAGATGTCCATCAACAAATAAAGGGATGAAGAAAACTGAGCTGTACACATAGTGGAATATTATTCAGCCATAAAGGACAAAATCATGTCATTTGCAGGCAAGTGGATGGAAACACAGACTGGCATGTTAAGGGAAATAAGCCTGTCTCAGAAAGTTAAATAGCACGTTTCCTCTTACATAAACAACCTAAAAGTAGCTAGATAGATGTAAGATAGGTAGCAGATAGACTGACAGATGAGAGATGACAGGAAGCTAGTAGATAGAATTTTAGAGACAGGAAAGGGAACGGATGGGAGGAGGGAGAAAAGGGAATGAGGTAATGGGGTAACGGGGATAAAATTCATCAAAATGTGATATACTATATACCAAAATAAGTCTCGTTTTCTTTACCATTAACATGTGCCAATAAAAATGTTTAAGTCTTTTCAAGTGGCTAATGTGATTACAACGGCTGCAGGGTAGACTACTGCAGCAGCGTGCACATAACATGATCACACTCAAATTTGGCGAGTCTCAGGGGTCAGTAACCAGGTCTAGCATAGACATGTTAAATTTTTCCCACAGGTTTGGAGTCTTTTAAGACCAAAAGTCATAACTAACTCCCTAGCAAAGTGAGTTAAGGGCACTTGATCTCTGTGAGTCCCAGTGGAATTCATCTGCAATACATTGAACTGACCTGAGCTGAATTTAATCAGAAAGGGCAAGAGCGGGAGCTACATATTACCCTCACAAACTCATCTGTGTAGATACGAGAATACACTTACACATGTAACTTCTGCCGTACTTGCTCACACTTTACCAGGACTATGCTGTACTCCGCAGAAGGGTAATCCACTTTATACACCAGACTTGAGTCATAGAGCGGTGGCCTGATTTTTCCACAGGTCTACTGTTTATATCACTGTCACCGCAAAATAAGTCAGTAAAAGAGATCTGCACTTAAAGTCCTCCAGCAATACATTCATCAACCAAGTTCATTTTAGAAGATTCAAATTTAAAAGGAAAAAATAATGTAATGTGCAAAGAAATACAACTGATATTTTGTTAAAAGTATAAAGATAATCACTTTTGGAAGCAGAAATTGCTATTGTTGCATATCTTTTTTTTTCCAGATAAAGAGAATATGGTTCTCATCAAAATAAAAAGAAAACAGATTATTTTGTTTTCTACCATATGTATTCTAGGGTCCAACATGTGAAAGGTACAAAGATATTTGTTTCAACAGCTCAGTCAAGGGCTGTGATGTAGCTCGGAGGTAAACTATACATATGCAGGAGGCCCTGAGTTTGATCATGAACACTAAAATAAAAGTAATAAAGTTTCTTTCCTACACAGGTATATATGAAAAAGCGAGTTTTTTCAGGAACGTTTATATTTCAGACTGCATTTGTTGCTAACTTATCACTCAGAAACTTGTTTTCAATACAAACAAAGCCAGTCATCTAGTCAAAGGTTTATGTAGCCATTTTGTGTAAACAAGGAAGTTTCAATTATTGAGTAATATTCTATGAAAAAAAAGAAAGTCACAGATGCCTGCTCATTGATTTTTTTGTCTTATTTAACCAAGGCCATTAAGTGTTTAAAATATATAAAATAATTTGTCTCAGAACTACAGAGGAAAGGCAAAATTAATCAAATATCTTTTTAAATTAAGAAAGGAACTTGTCACCTCAAATAAATATTTAAAAGTTACTTCAAATCAGGCATGCACAAGAAAACAATGAGCTGCTCCCTTAGAATTTATACATGAAGAGTTTGTGTATGTGTTTGTGTATTCACTTTTGGGGTCTAAATAGAAGCTTTATTGGTATCAGTGAAGGTGTGCTCGGGTTAATGATATATTCAGGAGATCTACGAATTGACCTGCCACTCAGCGCACCTTGTTAGATAAGCAGTGGAAATCAGTAAGCACTTTCCATGCCCTTAGAGATAAACAGAAAAGCCAGGTGTGGTGCTGCACGCCTGTAATCCCAGCACTTGGGAGGCTGAGGCAGGAGGATTGCTGTGCGTTGTGTGTTCCAGGCCCGCCTGGGCTACAAAGTGAGTTCAAGGCCAGCCTGAGCTGCTTAGTGAAACCCAGTCCCAAAAAGGAAAGAAAAAGAGAAAGAGATAGAGAGAGATAAACAGACAAGAAATGGTTAGCCACTAGACACCACGTAGGAGACAGAAAAGAGTAAGTGCTAAAAAGATGGGAGAGAAGAAGAGTAGGAGAAAGAGGACGAAACTATAAAAGAATCCAAAATGTCTCACTCATAAATGCAAGGCGTTTACAATATTCTTATAATCCTAACAACCCTACAACACAGGTATGAACTCTATTTTACAGATGAGAAGACGAAGCCTCCTGAGGGTTGAGTGGCTGCCCTGAAATTTTAAACTCACATCTTTGTGACTCTACAGTTCATGTTCCTTTCAATAAGCTACACTGCAAAAGAAAATAAAATTAAGGAAGAAATGAGAGTAAAGAGAAGAGCCAAAGCCAACAGGAAAAGCTGGTCCCGCTGAAGGAGAGACCAGAGTGCAGGTCACTGGAGGCCAGGAAGGGACGGTGGAGGGAGGGTGGACAGAGGGAACGTAGTTTTGGCGTTGTATTAATCAGACATTTCAAAATAACTCCAGGAGAAGAATTTGAAGGCTCCCACCCAGAGAGGTGATATTATTTGAGTGGGAAAAGCTGATTATCCAGATTTGATCATTACATGCTGTATACATGTATGGGAGTGTGACTCTGTATCCCATAAATAAATACATATATATGCCAATTAAAAATAAGAACAAAAATAAATTCATAGGTAATGTGAGGCTAGAAACAGGGGAGACCGGCCAGATTATGCCAGTTCCTTGATAGACACTGGATGACATTATCACTCCAGAGCTGTCACGTCTTCATCTAGGACACAGGGCTTACCGGGAGCACGGATCAAAGAGCCAGGCAGGCTGCTTGATTTCAACAATCAGTGCCTGTACCGCCCTTCACGTACTCATCTTCCCTACGCTCCCTTGCTGGCAGGGACACCGGGGCGGGAAAAGCAGGGGCCGACTCACATGCCTGCGCCAGTCACACACTGAGCACCCGAAGTGTAGTGTGTGTGGTGTCTGTGCGGCATGCAGAGCATGGCGTACAGTCTCCAGGCTGCTCTACTGAAAGCAAGATGCCAAGGTGTCACTCTGTCTGTTTTGTAAGGCCACAGCAAAGCCAAAAGGGCCATGCTCATGTCAGTGCAAACGTAGGCACTGTTCAAAAGTGTCCAAAAACCTGCCTTTCAAAACGACAGTCAAGACAGCTGTGTAGCTCAGTGGACGCGTGCTCGCCTAGCATGCGCAAGGCCTTCCACTGGATCCTCAGCACTGCAATAAACTGAGCTCCCTTACAGTGAGAGAGAATGTTGTCAGCGAACACTTAAAACTGCAGTTTCCTGACAAACTAATACATCTCTTTTTTGACCAAAATGTCATAGGAACAACCTGAGAATCTTTTTCATCAACTAAGGTTAGAAAACACATGTCCATTTAGTGTTACTTACTAATCTTAATACCTTTTGTATATTGGTCAAGTTCTTGCAACTCCTTAGTGGTTTTTGTTTTGGTGGGTGTACGCAAGACGAGTTTCACGTTAATCCCCTATCAAAATCAGCTTCCTGATCTCAGATGCCTCTGACTTTAGTCATAAAACATCCTCGGGCCTCCAGGCTGGGGCAGGGTAAAGAAAAAAAGCGGAACAACAAGCTTGGCCAGAGGCCTGGATGACACAGAAGCCAAGTGAGATCCAGAGGTGACACAGGCTGTATCCATGCCAGCAGACGCTTACGGGTGGGAGCGGGATGTGTGTGGTAGCGCTTCCAGTTCTCAGGGGCTCCTGTGAGTGAGTTGAAGATTCCAGCTGGAATGAAAGCAGGTACATTTCTCCCTGCACAGAAGCAGGCCCTTCATAACTGCACTTCATCAAACACATTTGTACTCAAGCTATGGGGAAAGGAACATACATCAGCCAGGTCTGCCAGAGGTTAGAGAGAACGGCATGACCTTCAAGAGCAGCTACAGTGAAGAGTTCAGTTTGGGGCAGCAAGACAAATTTTAGACTAATAGATGCGTGGAGCAAAAACCACTGCTCTAAGTTACTTGTAGCTTTACTCAGGACTGACCCGGAAATTCAGAGGGAATGAGTCTGAGTGGATTCAGTGGATCAGAGATTCCATATGAAATAAGCTAAGGGGGACAGAGAGTCAAATGTAACACACATAGAGGCTTCTGGTTGAGGAAGCAGTCCTCAACATTGCTACAGATTAGAATTACTTAGGGCGCCCTTTTTAAAATGCTAATGGGGCTAAGGATATAGCTCAGCTGTATATAAGCACTTGCCTGTGAAGCCTGAGGTCATGAGTTCAATTCCAGGTACTCCATAAATAAATAAATAAATAAATAAATAAATAAACAAACAAATAAATAAATAAATAAAGAGGGCTCAGTGGAATAAGTGCCTGCCTGGCAAGCCAAGGTCCTGAGTTTGATCACTGGTACTGGAAAAAAAAAATGCAGTAGAGAATGGAAACTTTTAGCCAAGCATAGTGGCCCACAGTTGTAATCATCCCAGAACTCAGGGAGGCTGAGGCAGGAGGATCATTGAGAGTTCGAGTTCGAGACCAGCCTGGGCTACAAAGCGAGCTCAAGGCCAGCCTCAACTGCATAGCGAGCCCCTGTCTCAAAAAGACAAATAATAATGATAATAATAATAATAATAATGATAATAATGCTAAAGGATGTGGGCATGATAAAGACCAAATAACTCTATTCCCAGAATTGGTGAAAGGAGTAGAGGACAGAGAGAAAAACACCCAAGACACATTTTTTTGTCTGTTTGTTTTATTTTTTAATATACTCTGTGATCCCCTATTTAACCACAGTTCAGAAACACTGAATAAAAAATATTCACTTTGACTGGTTCTCTCTTCAGCAATAGGAAGATATCATAACAAAAACTACAGTAGTCATTTCTATTTAAGATATTTGATAAATTCCAATGGTATGATAAGGGCTTCAGTACATTATCTCAGCTCTCCTGACAAGTGTGAAGTAGGTATTATCTGTCCTTATTTAGCCCACATGACCTTTCAGTATTTATTAAGCCCCTGTAGACATGCAGTGTGGCATGATCTTCATTCATAATATTCTAATGAAAGGGATGAACATTTTAGGACAGGATTGGGGAATTTTCATCAGTGTTAGATGTGCCCTGACTCATTTTCACTTATAGCCAGTCCCTGCTCCTGGATAGCAGCATGTGTAGTAACTGTAAAGTTACATTAAAAGGGAGCTACACTAACAAACACATCCTGGAACCAAACTCATAATCTTGCCCTTAATATCGAACACGGAAATCAACTGGATGTCATATCACAATTACCCACAGGACGCAACGGCAACTTTTAAACAGAATGAGGTAGGATTCTAACCCTGAAAAATACCAAATGAGCCCTCAAAATGGATGTCAAAACATGCTCAAATTTCAAAGTGCAGAATCATCAGAAGCTCTTGAGTGTTACTCTACATTGAAAGTGAGAGTTTATAACCCACGTAAAAGATAAGTGAAAAATTATGATGAGCTGGGGATATAGCTCAGCCGCACAGCACCTGCCTGGCAAGCACAAGGTCCTGAGTTCAATTTCCAGCACCAAAAGAAAGAAAAGAAAAATTATAATGAGTTATAACAAGTTAACATAAAATTAAGAATCAAAGCTAACTGGAACAACTCTATACTCAAAGAGAAGAACTCAGTTTGCTACAAAGGTAGCAGAAGGTCCAATTATACTGATGTAACAAAACAGGGAACAGTGTAATCAAGAACAGATGGAATTTGCTGCCCAGTGAAGGGCAAGTTGGCACACTAAAAAGCATCACACTGTATTCCCTACACGGACACTCAAAAGTATCACAGATGTCATTTTTGGATTAAGGAAACTTAGGTAGAAGGCCAAATAACCAGGCGTGCACTCTGTCATTTCAAGTTTAATCAGCAGTTGACAACTCCATCTCAGGGCAGGACAGATAGAGCCTCCTGACCAACCAGCTACTCAGACAAAAGAGCTCTGGTTAGAACTGGGGTGAAGAACAAAGTAAGCACCTTAGAAGCACCCTCGTGTTCAAGGAACGCGGAGTGGTGTGGCTTACCACTGATAACCTAAAAGAATGCCTTGGGCAGCCGGCTGTAGTATTCTAACACATTGTGTCTGGGTAGGAAAAAGTTACAATTAAGTATCCACATAGCTTCTTCTAAAAGTATTTCATCCTATGTTCTAGGGGAGCAACTCTACTCCCCACCTTTTGATAACATGAAATGATCATCTGTACCGTTTGTGCTCATTGACAAAAACAAAAACATTACCCAGAATTATAGGAGACAGAAAAATGAAACTAATGCCTGCATTAAACAATAAAGGTTTGTCGATTAGATTACTGTTTGACATAGTGATTCAATACGTACTCTACTGAAATAAATCCGATAATGCATAATATTTAGCATGTTACTCAAAATGTCCTCTCAATATAAATACATGGACAATTCTTATTCTGTGCTATAAAGTGGTAAATATCAAGCTACAAAATCATGCTGATTACAACAATTTTGAAATAAACAGCCATGAAACTAAACTAAAAGAAATGTATCAAAATCCCAATAGTAATTATATTAGGCCAGTGAACTATGGCTGTTTTCCACCATCTGTTCCTTTTCCTAATGTGATTACATGTCTTTAACTTAAAAATTAAATAAAAATAACTTTTTTATTAAATTTAAAGATGATCTGGAAACCACTCGGCTGGGCTTGCATGAGACGTTCCTTTCCTCCAAGTATCAGTCCTGTCTCCAAAGCTCTCGCCTGAGTCTCCACATAGCTAGATCAGTGAGGATAGCAGGTGCATTGCCCTGTCAGGCCCAGATACCAGAAAAAAAAGTGTACAACCAGGAAACGCACTGTAAAACTCAGATATCATTACTTCTGAACCAATTTCTCAGATCACCAGAGCGTTCCTCACTCCACACACAGTTTAGCGGCTTGTTGTCAAGGAAAGCATTGGCAATAGTTTCAAAATTGAGACATAAGCCAATTGAGAAGAAAAACTCACACATTTTTAGTATCCAATTTAGTTACTCTCCTCTTATATTAGGTTAAATAATTAGTGGAAACTATTGTAACTCAAAATTATTGCTAATCTCACAAAGTACATGGTAGTAACTTTACAGAACACTAAAGACCATACCAACTGAAAAGCTCTGTGGGAAAAAGGAAGGACAAAAACGGTGGCTTCTACTAAACCCCAAAAGAAGGAACCTTGCTGGGATAGGTACTTGAAAAGTAAAGCAATAGATACAAGTGCATTTTTTGGTAGTTTGGCTTTGTTTTTACTTTTGTTTTGCTCAGTCAGCCATGCTGTGTACTTCTGGCTGGCCTTGAACTCTGTGTGCCTCAGGCTGGACTCAAACTCGTGATCCTCCTGCCTCAGTCTCCCAAGTGCTGGGATTACAGGGGAGCACCACCATGGTCAGCCAAACACAAACACTTTTTAAAGCACTTTGCAAATTCAAGTTCTAGGTTACACAACAGAGAATGATTAATCCAATTGCTAGAGATTAGGATACAGCCAAAGTGCCCATGGTTTATTATATCAGACATTACCTATGTTGGCATAAAAATCTACTTTACAAGTGCTTTCACCTGGTTTTGTCTTTTGACCCTTTCTCAAGTCCACTGAGGCAGACAGAGAACTAAGAAGCCAGCACCAAGTTTATCCTGGGTAATAACCGAGACTAAAACAGTTTTCTAATGGTCCAATGTTCATTTGTATGGTACCATGACACCCTCAGCCCTTCAGCTTGTATCATTCCAGTACACAGTCCAAATTCAATAACTATGTAATAAATGAATTCGTACCCCCAAATAAAAACAGATACGCAGTGGGGGGTAAAGATGCCCTACTCCTCAGTAGTATCCATGTGATCAACACAGTACATCATAGTGACAACAGTCCAGTACTCGCCAAGACATCTTGCTCCCACTGGCTGGACAAATCACTTGCTCAAATCAACTACTACTGACTGGTAGCTGTGTCAAAAAATACAAATCTCTGCTCAGAAAGATACAATTTAGAGATCACATGCAGAGATACTGTGCTAAGTGACAGTCACAACCCTCCAAAGTTGAGAATAACATCAAATCCAATTTCAAAACCGAAATTCTTACTACACACTAAGAGGTCCAAAAACTGAGGAGTAAACTTTGAACCATCCTGGGTCTTCTAGACCCTGGGGGCCCATGATCTTCACTGTCCCACAACCACACAGGAGGACTTCGCAGCCGGAGGGCAGCAGTCACCCCATCTTCAAGGCTGAAGCCTGACTGACCATCCGCCAATCTGGATGTGTAGTTATGGACTTGCTTCACCTCCATAGCCCAAGGCCCTTCCAATGCTCTGTTGTAATAATTCTTCAATACATTACTACTTTCTTTTCTCTTAAAATATTCAGTATTCTATTTTAGAGAGAGGGGGGAAATCACATAAGGAAGGACTATACCTCCCCAAAAGCAATTTCTGCATCAGAGAAATGGTCAATGGCTTTGCACAGAGGTGCAGTTTAGGGTAATTTCTGGATGGCAGGCCTCTGGCACAATCAAAGTGTGTTATGTTCTGTACTCCTCTGTGACATTGTTCATTTTCCTCTGAAATAAGAACAGGAAAGACTGAGATGTACTAAAAAGCTTTAAAAAGGGGGGAGGGGGACTTGGGGATATTGCTTGGTGGAATAAGCACCTGCCTGGCAAGCGCAAGGTCCTGAGTTCGATCCCCCATACCGCAAAATAAAAAGCTCACAAACTACATACCCACTGAACTATCATACAAATGTTTTTTAAAACCACTTAAGATTCCTACTTCCAGATTTCTATACATAAGACTCACCCGACCCCATTCTCCAGGCTCCTTTATTTCATTGGAATAAAAAATATGTTGAGAATCAAGGTAAGAGATTATGCATGAAAATACACACGTGCTCGAGCATGCGCACGCACACACACACACACACACACACACACACAACCTATATTTATTTGTTAAAACTATTTCATAACTAGACTTACAAACTGAATTTATGTGAGGGATGGGTGTATGGCTCAGTGGTACAGCACTTGCCTAGCATGCATAAAGCCCTGGTTTTAACCCCCTGCACCTGGGGGAAAAAAAACTAGTGTTACAATTTACATTCATGTGTTTCTTGTTAAAGTATTAATGCGCTATGTAGAAATATTAAAAATAGTCTACACTGTTCTTATAACTCAGGTCTAACATTTCTTCATCTTTTAATCTACTAAAATTCTCAAAATTAAGAACTGGGTCTCCACCCCTCAGGTCCTTCTCTCTTTACAAGGTCCTTATTAGAATTCCTGGTGCAGTTTCTAGAACTGAGCCTTTCATAAAGCCAAACTAATGGGCACTGAGAGGGAAAACTCAGCCAGCTGTCAAATTAAAGCTTTCTGGCGCATGCTCATGGGATTAAAATTAGTGCTCTGTTTTCTGCCTTTCAAATACTGTACAAAGATATTCCGCTTCTGGGCCGTCTGCTAGCAAATCACAAAGTCCTGGGAAATCTGTAGCGGTCACCAGCAGAAGACTGGAACTGCCAGTTGTGTGACCAGAAGCAACGCTTGTCCTTCTCTGGCCTCCACCGTCACAGCCCTCTCCAAGAGAGGGCCCCGACCAACTAGGCTAGTCAACGTCCCTTCAGTTTTAAAACGTCTTTTGCAAGTAATTTTAAAGGTACTAAAAGTTACATTTAATGTGTAAGTTTTTACTAATTCTAAAAGGCAAAGAGAAAGGGCACCTGAAATATAATTCTTAAACATCTAGAAAAATCTCATAATAATTATAGAGTGTCATAAAAATTGTCCCCTTCAGCTTGTCTGTCACTGCCTTTAAACAAAGTCTGAGCAACTAGAAAACTATTTTAACACTCTGAGAAGATTAAATAGTTAATCCACTGGAAACCGAGATGAAAGACCACATTCATAAATCCCCTTTCCTTGAGGAAACACTGAACATAACAATAAACAAATTTGAGCTTTTGAATAAAATTATTCTAATAACAATTTTATCATAGAAATACCATGCAGGATCAGGCACACGTGTTCATTGCTGTGCTTTCTTTCTCATCTAAAACTCAGCCAATGTCAGGTCCTGTCTGACACTGACAGAAAAATAACCATTTCTAAGCCAGAGTCTCACAGTAAGTTATAACTTGTCTTGGGGAAAACATCCATATAATGAACATTTCATTTCCTCTTGGAGGAAAAACTGATGAGAATTGGAAGATTGGGCAGATTACAGTATTCACTGCTAAGATAATTCCTGCTTTCATGGCTTCACTAAACTGGATTTTCTAGTACACATTTACTACCCCATAATTATGCATCAAAATATTGACCAATTAGCAGGTAAGATGACAAGAACTCCAGGGGCAGTAATAATTAAACATGATCCTTGAAATTTCATGCAATTCCAAATAATAAAGGGTCTGCCATATTTTTTAAACTTACTAACTCATATCTGAAGAAAAAGAATCAGGTTATGCTTTAAAAATGAAATAATTTTGGCCAGGCATGGTGACACATGCCTGTAATCCCAGTAATTGGGAGGCTGAGGCAGGAGGATCCTTGTGAGTTCGAGACCAGCCTGGGCTACAAAGTGAGCTGAAGGCCAGCCTGAACTGCATAGCAAGACCCTGTCTCAAAAAGACAAAATAAAGAAAAAAAGAAATAATTTTATAAATTTTTCAATTCACATCATCTTCTACCTCTTTAGTGTACTCTCTTTTATTTCTATTATGTTGTAAGCCAAATACAAAGGTATATAAGAAAGGCATGTCTGCTGTATCAGAAAGGACATGATCTACACAGTATCTTCCCAACACATAGACCTTAGAGTTAAATATCTTATATGAAATATATTTGGAAGCAGATATATATTTTATATCATTGTTTTTGAGAAATATATGAATTTTAAATGGTCTTAAGGAATAAAAGTAAAACCTCAACTGTAACAATTGTTTTACATTTGTAGTTTGTGCTTCTGGTTCTATTTCATGTTAGTTTCAACACATTTTGTGTATTAAAGGGCTCTGCACTGTGAGGTCTATAATGTCTGTGAAAGTAGAGGGCCAAGCACACCACCTGTGTTGCAGCAGGGAAGCGTCCAGCACGTAACAGGCACTTACAAAGAATTTTCTGCAGGAAAGAAGGAGTAAACAAATGAAGGAACACCAAATAACCATCCGTTCCCACAAAATAAAGGTTAACCAGAATGTTGCTCATTTGCTCCCATGTTTTCAACATTAAAATGTTCAATGCTAAATTGTTTCAAATAACTTACTTCATGTGTATATTAGTGCATCAGCCTTACAGACCCACATTACATTGAAATTAGTAAATGAAAATTTTATGACATTTGGAAATATGTTGAAGATCCCAGAAATAGCAGAAATCTGAATCTGAGTTCCAGTTCTCATACTTACTCGCTGAGAAGACCTGAAGAGGTAACCCAGTGGCTTACAGACTTTTCCTCTGTGAAATAATTTAGATAATAACTGTTTTATCTGTCTCACAGGATTTTAAGGTAAGTAAAATAAAATAGTGTTCATTTGTACTAAATTTAGAAGGAGAAAGAGATCATAATCACCTAAAAGTTTCATTTTCAGTAACAAAGATAGCTAAAGTAAATATATTATTGGAAAAGTCACACTTCAACTGTCAAAACAGTTCCTTCCTACCAATACAGAGGTATCATAGGTACCAAGCATTTGACCAACAATAAAAGTCACATTTCACGGACAGCATGAAGATCTGATAACTTTTCACAGTTTTAGGTGGTCACTTCAGAATGGGGAGGGAGCCGGGCATGGTGGGCCTTGCCAGTAACCCCAGCACTCAGGAGGCTGAGACAGGAGGATCATTGCAAGTTCCACACCAACCTGGGCTACAAAGTGATGTCAAGGCCAGGCTGAACTATATAGTGAGACCCTGTCTCAAAAAGACAAAAAAAAAAAAAAAAAAAAGTAATCCGTACTAGTAAAACACAAACACCTCACGACCCTTTGTGAATTTACACAATTGCATTCAACACTCTATTGCCTATTATTACATTACTCATTGAAGGAGAAGGCAGGTCAAATGCCTCAGTTGATATTGCATACTACATAAAACTTTGTGTTGCTTTATTTAGCTTGCTGAGAAAGCCTGCCACAAACTGAAAGATGGGAGAGGAAGCCACTGGAAAAATTCTGAGGGAATATTTTAGAAATACTTCAGTTGATTTAAGTTCAGGTCCTCTCTTTCTGCATTGTATCTTATCTAGCAATGTCAAGATATGAATAACCTATCAAGGGTACTGATCCGTAACTGAGGTAGCACAGGACTCGGGAAAAAACAGCTGACTTTAACCTGAACAGAACTTCACACAGCCTGTTTTTACCTCATACCCATACTGGGTTAATGGTTAAGAACTTGGGCTTGCCTAGGTTGGATGCAGGCTTCTGCCGTGCAGTGCCAGCTAACTTTGAGCAGCTCAATTCATCTTTCTGAGCCCAGTAAGATGGCCTTAAAATTAACAAGAACCAAATCATAGATTAGTGTGAGAAATAAATGGGATTGTTATGATATAAAACATCTTAACACACAGTACTGACTCAGGCACTTACACGTGCTACAATTATTACTATATTTAGCTCAGAAATCACCACAGAGATGGGATATATGCTCAATAAATATTTGTTACAAGTGAATATTATATCCAATCACTTTATAAATACTAAAATGCTATATAAAACACAATTCTTTCATCCTGTATGTACAGGGAGTAACTCTATTCAGCCCAAAGAACAATGTATTCAGTAAAAAAATCCACGACCCCACCAAACAATCTTCACAATATGGCTTACTAAGTTCTGTGAAAGCCTCTACACAGTCTTTCCCCCAAAATCAGACCAGCATTATTCAACTTAAAAATACTAACAGAATGTAGCTCGGTAGTAAAGCACTTGTCAGGTTCATATTCGGCCTTAAATTTGATCTTTAGCACCATCAAAAAAAAAAAAAAGAATATATAAATATATATATACATATATATATATATATACCCATTTTTATGTATTACATAAAAGATTCATCATCCACCCGTGCTCATGTCCACTGGAAATAGTATAAGATTTAATATAATGATTGACGAACTGTAATAAATCTCAAATCTCTAAAAGTAGCTTCTCCCAAAGATAAAGCTGCTGTTTCTGTTACTATGCTATCCTCTCTCTTCACATCCCATGGCCAGAGCTGCTAACAAAACTGCCTTGTGGTGCACCTGTAATCCCAGCGCTCAGGAGGCTGAGGCAGGAGAATAAAGAGCTCCAAGTCAACCTGGACTACATAGCAAATCCCAGTCTCAGAAAGAATAAAGACAGAAAAAACGAAAACTGCCTCTTGCTGGGTTTTGTGTTGTTTTTTCCTTCCCTCCCCTCTCCTTGTCCTGGTAGAGTCATTAACACACTCAAAAGAAAAGCAACAGCGAACATGAGGAAGTAACAACAGATAAGAACCATGAAATAATGAAAGAAAAGGCGAATTAAATCTCAAAGCTTTGTAACAGGGGATACTAAACCATCATAAAACTGTCACCTCCTGGTGGTAACTTACTCCTCTGTAAAATGAGGACTGGAGAATCTTTCAGGTTCATTTCAACATTTAAATGGATTAAAGATACAAAGCATATATGTCATTTCTCTACCTAAGCAAGATTTAGCAGCAGAAAAGAAAAACTGTCGGTAAAAATAATCACCACACAAACGCTTTCACCATAGAAATTTTAATATACACTTCCACAAAGACTACGGAGGGAATGTCTTGGGGAACCTTATAACCTTTAAAGTGAAAATAAAAAGAAATGAATGAACAGGAGACTGTTCGAGCTCCGAAAGCCACGCACTTGCTCAACGATGAATGATGAATGCTTCATTAATGTCTTACACACTGTGCCCATGTTGCAATTTTCCATGAGCGACTGTCCGAGCGCTGCTTCTCCGGAGGCGCCTGGCGCTGGCGAGGCGCCCGCCCGGCCGGGGGAAGGCGGCGACTGTTACCTGCGCCGCCACCGCAGCCCCGGCCCGGCCCTGCCCGCGTCCCCGCCGCAGCCCGCCCGCGCGGCCCTGCCCTGCTCGAGGCCTGCCCGCCCCGTCCCCGTCCCGGTCCCCGTCCCGGTCCCCGGCCCCGGCCGCGTCCCCAGCCCGGCCGGGCCCCACGCAGCCGGGTGCTCCCCGCAGACCCGGGCGGCTCGTGCCGCCCCGGCGCTTTGTCTGCAGCCCGGGGCCGCGCCGCGCGGTGACAGCGCCCCGCAGGTAACCAGGTCGCCGCCGCCGCGCGCACCGAGGCCCAACCCGTGCCGGCGCCAGCCGAGAGCGGCGGGACCCGCGGGGGCAGCTCCATCCCGGGCTGCCGCGCCGCGGGCGGAGGGCGCGGGGTGCGCCGCCGCCTGGGTCTCCCCGCCCGCCGCCCGCCAGGCCCGCTCACCTGACGGCCACCCGCACGGAGCTGTCGTCCGCGGCGCCCCACATGCCGGCGGCGGGCGGCGGGCGGGCGGCGCTGCGGTAGGGCGCGCGGGCTCGGGGCCGCCGCGCTCCGGCCCTTCGGGCGCTGAATGGAAGGCGGCCGCTGCGCCGGGACGCGGCGGGGGCGGGAGGGAGGGCCTCGGGCCGCCGCGCCCGCCCCGGCTCCCGGCTCCCAGCTCCCGGCTCCGGGCTCGCGGCTCGGGCTCGAGCTGGGCGGGGACAAGCGCGCCCGAGTGACGCGCGGTGGCGGGAGCGCGCAAGCCGCAGGAGGCCTCCGGTGCGGGCTCCGAGCGCCCGGCCCGCCCGCCGGCCTAGGCCCGCACTGCGTCGGCGCGGCGCCCGCTGCCCTGCCCTGCCCTCTGCGGGCGCTGCCAGGCGCGGTGGAGGGGGCGGGGAGGTGCAGGGAGGACGGGAGAAGGACAGCAGGGAGGGGGCGGAGGCGGAGGGAGGGGAGGTAGAGTGGAGGGGGGCGGGGCCTCCCGAGAGTCCTCCTGCCGGCCCGGGGGCCTGGGTCCTTCCCGGAGTCGCCTGCGCGCCCGCGGCCAGCCTGCTGCTGCTGGGGGCCGGCTTTGTGTGCACCTTATTGTCCTCTCCTGCGTGGACTTGGGACCCTTCCCCAGCGCCACGGCCCGCGCGCACGCGCTCGCGCCTTGCGGTCGGTCGTTCACGCTGAGCCGACCCCCAGTATCCCAGCTCGCTCGGTCCGTGGAAACAATTTACTCCCAGTTCTGGATGCGTTTCTGTTTGATCCCTTGTACACTGGTAAATGAAGTGCAGCTTGGCACTGCCCAGGGTTCCCAGGACGGAATAAGCGTGGAGACCAGACCAGGCGAGTACTAAATCCTCCGGGGCTGATCGCTCTCTCCCAGCCGGTCCTCCGACAGCACCTCCCCATCCTAGGATTCTGTCAGCGTTTCTCCCTTGCGGTTTCTGTTTGTCACCGCTGGGCTTCCACGCGCCCTAGATAGCTCAGTGGAAACAGCTCTCATGCACTCTGCCACAGAGTGTCTTTTGTGGACGGCCGCACACATTTCTATAAATAAACATGTGGGTTCATACAAAACAGTTATAATAGATTAAATGCCACTATCCAAATAAAGGCACTGCCTAAGTGTATAGAACCTAAAATCACACACCTGTCCGCAAACACCCTGGCTCACAAAGAAACAGCACAGTGGGTCCCGGCAGGCAGCACAGTTGGGGCGGAGGAAATACTTGTAAACGTCTCCTGTCTCTTCATCTCGCTAGCACTAAATTATAACAGTCTTAGAATGGAAGGTATAGAAAGCAAAATAGTATCTTTTTACAGGCTACAAATTGGTGGCCAAGCTCTCCCCTGGCGGTGCAAAGCCTTCCATCGCCGGCCTTGGTGTTCGGCCCTCGGCCAGGCAGAGTTGCATTCGCCCTGCCGGCCAGGCCACATCCAGGTGGATCTGGGTCGACTGCCTTGGACTCAAGGGAGCTGCACGGAGGGCAAGAGCAGCAGAGCACATTTAGCAAAGCGAAAGAGAATTTGTTTCATAATTTAAAACCTTCTTTTAAGAGTTCTCTTTGAAAATAGCCCTAGGAGGAATTACATCTCCCTCAGACCTCTCACAATAGGAATGCTCACAGGAAATGACAGGTAACCGAAGGGACAGGCAGGCAAGGAGCCTGCGATGCAACAGCGGACACAGGCGGCCAGCGGAAGCAGCTGTCCTCGCTCCCGCGGAGGGCTGCTGTACCGGGTCCCAAACCCTGCGCTGAGCCTTGTTTGTTGGTCGTTTCTCAAATGAATGAAACGTCAGATCTGTATGTGAAGACGCCTTAGTTTTAAATGTCAGCAACTAATTCCGTGCAGTGTTTACCTGCCGCGTGCAAACCACTCGAACTCCTTCTCGGGCCAGCTTCAATCTCAAGCTGCCAGCCTAGAGCTCCTGGCCAACACCCAGCACTTAGCAGCTGTGGTTTGGGGTTTGCGCTGTGCAAGGGTTTGGGCAGAAGCGGTGTGAAAATGCACATTCCCACTGTCGTCAGAGTCAGTAAGTTTCTCCCAAACATGAAAAGTAGCAAAACGATGACCCACTTCATACTTACTCCAGACTCCTGTAACAGCTTTCCTTATGGTTTATCTAATTACTTAATCATCTTATTTGAAAAAAATTCCACAGGCAGAGCATTTACTGTAAGAATGGTTTAAATCCTATTCAAATCATTCATTCAATAAATACTTAATAAGAGACTGCTACTTGCAAGCCATGCTGGACAGTTGTGACCTGGGAAGTAAGGCAATATGTTTGCCTACAAGGAACATCAAAATGATTTTCCTGAACCCTCGCTTGCTTCCATCCCATAGGAATAATGACGGGGGGCGGGGGCGGGGGGTGTCACCAGGGATGAGCTCAGACTGTGCAAAACTACATCCCCAGGACTTCTTTAGTGTTTCCTTTAAGACGGGTTTCACTAAGATACTAAATTGCCCAGAATGGACTTAAACTCATGATCCTCCTGCCTTACTTAGCCTTGCAGGTCCCTAGAACTTTGGATGAAAATGTCGAATTATATGGCTCCCAAAGTATTGTGATAAAAAAGGAAAGACTTCAGCATTGGCATTCCTACTGCATTCCTACTGCGTGGTATTTTACCTGTAGGAAACAGAAGTTCAGAGCTCGAAGTCTTCATTTGTCATGTGGCCTTTATTTTATTTATTTTTTATCTATTCATTGTAAAGAGAATTTTTAAAAACAATGAAAACGATCCAGAATTTCAAAACAAGATAATGGGAAATTAACAATGGTTGTTATCTTCAAAGTAGTTGCTCAGATTACCAGATACAAGCATGCAAAATTGATCAAACAATTAGGTGTTAATGGTTCCCTCCTATAAACCATTAGAAGTTAGTAGTACAATTTTCTTAGCTACCGTGTATAATATAATATATAACATAATATTATACACCCCTTCCTTCTTTTCTCCTTTCCCCCATCCCAGTTTTTCTTTCCTTTTGAACAGTTTCTTTCCCTTTCACAATATCTATTATACCTTTTGGATTTTATTCACTTTCAGTTTCTTACACTAGGGAGACAATATGATGTTTACACATGTGGGTCTGGTTTATTTCACTTATGAGTATGGTCTCTAGTTACATCCATTTACTTATAAAACCTTGAGCTTATCTTTCTTTATAGCTGAGTAATACTTCATTGTATAAAAATATACACATCTTGCTGGGCCTGGTGGCACATGCCTGTAATCCTAGCACTTGGGAGGCTGAGGCAAGAGGCTTGAGAGTTCAAGGCCAGCCTGGGCTACAAAGTGAGCTCAGGGCTAGCCTCAACTGTATAGCAAGACCCTATCTCAAAAAGACAAAAAAAAAAAAAATACATGTATCTTTTTTATCTGTTCTTCCATTGATGGGCATTTGGGTTGTTTCCAAGATTTAGCTGTGACACATTGTGCTGCTATAAACATGGGTGCACATACATCACTGTTGTATGTTTTCAATTTTTCTAGAAAAATACCGAGAAGGGGAATAGTTTGCTGAAATGGGACCTCTAATCCTAGTGTTTTGAGTAATCTCCAGACTGATTTCCAAAGTGATTGTACCAGTCTACACTCCCACAACAGTAGAAAAGTGTTCCTTTTTCCCCACAGTCCCTCCAGCATTTGTTACCGGTGGATTTCTTGATGATAGCCGTTCTTGCTGGGGTGAGATGGAATCCCAGTGTTGTTTTAATTTGCAAATCTCAAATGACCAATGATGTTGAACATTTTTTCATAGATTTATTTTTGTCTCTCTTTTAAACAAGAGTCATCAGCTTTTTGAATAAAGAATTTATCTAAGCAAAATAATAATAATGAAATGAAATAAATAAAACACGCATTATTTCTGTTGTGCTCCTGCCGGAAACATCAAATAGGGATCTCACCCAGGAAGAGTGAGTTCTTCTAGGCCCTCAGGCTCTTCGCTATCTGCCTCCTCCCAACCTGTGTTACTACACTCCTTCCCTTGTGGTTCTCAGCTCCTTGTGTCAGAGGTGCTGCTCTGTTTGATGAACACGTAATTACATTCGTGCCTAGGATCTCTGCAGTCGCTAGTTCCCTTTGCTTGGAACATTTTTTTCTTATACTTAGCTCTTCTTGTACTCTAAAAGCATAGACCCGAATGTTATTTCCCCAGAGATGCTCCTCCTGACCACCAGTCAAAAACAGCAACCAAAGTACTACATGATTTGCACTATTGAGTGCAAAATGACAATGTAGGGTACTTTGCTAAAAGCAAAAGCTTTTTCCTTTCTTCTAAACGCCCTAACTTTTTCTCTCTTTTTGTGTTTTAGTACTGAGCTTTGAACACAAAACCTTCACACTGAGCTATATCCCCCTAACCCTTTTTATTTTCTAAGGCAGAATCCGCTAAGGAGCTAAGATGCCTAGGCAGGATTTCAACTTGCAATCCTCCTGCCGTAGCCTCCTGCGGCCCTGGGGTTACTGCCGTGTCCCTCCACATCTGGCTCTCTTAACCTCCTATGAGGTTTTCATTTGCTGCCTAATATCGTTCCCTGGGAAGAAAAATGAAAAGTGTAGATTATTTGCATGAAGTTTACCTTTGATCTTTATATTATGCAGTGCCACTTTTAAACATAAATAGAAGAGCATTTAACATGTATGTAAATCATAAATATTATATAATTCCTATTTCCAAGTTTATACTTGCATGTATTTTATTCTTAAGTGAACAGTAGATGCATTGCACAGAAGTAACTTTTTTATTAGTATGCAGCATTATACATACTATTAGTTTGCATTATAACATATATTATGTATTGCATTATACTTAATATCAGTTTGCATTATTAACATTATACATTTCATTAGTTTGCAGTATTATACATAATGATTGTATTCCTTGTGGAGACATGGTACATACATTTAATGCATATTAATTCTTCTTAATCCCCTTCCATCTGCTTCCTCTC
The DNA here is from genome assembly GCA_004027595.1 of Dinomys branickii. Classification (NCBI taxonomy): domain Eukaryota; kingdom Metazoa; phylum Chordata; class Mammalia; order Rodentia; family Dinomyidae; genus Dinomys; species Dinomys branickii. Next base: position 185,656 of record PVLD010000787.1, read on the forward strand.
CCTCTCTCTTTTGCTCCTTTTCCATTTGAGAAAGACCTTTCTTGCTTCCTATTATCTGTTTTTATTTTGCTCTTTGTTTACATTTTGAGTTTCTCATGTGAAAGAAACCACCCAATATTTAAAGTTGTGGGTCTGATCAAAAGACTCAAGTTTTTCCTTCTTTATGACAGAGTAGTACTCCATTCTGTATAAATACCACATTCGCTTTACCCATTCATCTGTTGGTGGACATAAAGGCTGCTTCCAATATTTAGCTATTATGAGTTGCACTGCTATAAAAATGGGTATGCATGTATCCCTGTAACACAATATCTTTAACACTTTCAGGAAGATACCTAGAAGAGTACTAGCTGAGTCAAATGGAATTTCTACTTTTAGTTTTTTGAGGAATTTCCACCCTGATTTCCACCAGCAATACAGAAGCGTTCCTTTTTCCCTGCAGCCTCACCAGCATTTGCTGTTATTCAATGTCTTAATGATAGCAGTTCTTTCTGGGGTAAGATGGAATCTCAATGTTATCTTAATCTGCAGTTCTTTAGTGGCCAATGATGCTGAACATTTTTTCATGTATTTATTTATAGGCCATTTGCACTTCTTCTAAGAAAGGTCCCTTCATCTCACTTGCCTGTTTTGTGATTGGGTCTTTCTTTTGTTTGGGTTTTTATGTATTCTAGGCAGTAGTTCTCTGTCCTAGGAGCAGCTGGCAATTTCTTTCCCATTCTGTGGGTGGTCTCTTCACTCTGTTGGTTGTTCCATTTGCTGTGCAGGTTTTTAAATTTTATATGATCCCATTTGTTGATTTACTATACTCTTTCTGGTGCAACTACAGTTGAATTTGGAAAGTTCTTGCCTACTCCTGTGATTTCAAGAGTTTTAACTATTTTATCTGCCAAAGATTGTTTTCATTTTAACATTTAAATCTTTTATCCATTTTGATTTTAGTTCAGTACCTGGGAAGGATATAGGTCTAGATTCATTCTTCTGCATATGAATATCCAATTTCTCCACCACCATTTATTAAAGATGCTGCCTTTCCTCCAGTGTATGTTTTTGTTGGCTTTGGGGAGGACTGAACAGTTGAATGTGCCTAGGGCTGTTCCTACTTCCTCTACTCTGTTCCAGTAGTACACATGTCTGTTTTTGCACCCATACCATGCTGTTTCTATTACTGTAGGTCTGTAATATAACCTCAAGTCTGGAATTGTGATGCCTCCTACTTTGTTACCCAGGATTTCTTTTGCTGGTCTTGGTCTCTTCTGGTTGACTCAGCTTTTTTATTTCACTTTTCTTTTTGTGGTACATGGTTTCAAACTCAGGGCCAGCACAGTGGCAAGTGGTGTGCCCCTAACTGACCCACCCTCATTTAGTTTCCTGATACATGCTTCTTCTACTAGCATTTTGGCTTTTAAACAGGGAATAAAAGACTAAAAAAGACAAGAAACTATCTTCTTCTGCCTTGCACTTTCCTTTATGCTCATCATTTTCAAGGTCAGTGGTAGGCTACTGGAGGAATTAGTGCAAGAAAAGATAAAACTGGGTTCTTATCATTGTGTTTCTTAGAATGCTTTAGCATTTTTGCATGAGAAGCAAGTTCTGATCTGAGGAAAACCTGATCCCCCCCCCCAGTGTGGGCATCTCTGCTTCCTCTGTTGCAGACAGAGCGTTTAGTTCATAGCTTTGAATCAGCCAGATCTCCCTGGGTATGGGAGTCAGCCAGAATTCTATGCTTTGGGGAGATTGTGAATGTTACATAAGAACAGAGAATTAACGAATGAAGGACACACATATTACACACATGTCCTCTGCTTACCCACGTGCTCCAGTGTTTTCTCAAAGTGCACTTAACAAAACCGAAGTCTGCAAATAAAATGAAGAATCACAGTGTGGTGACAGCAGAGCATTAAACCAAGAGGAGAAGGCTCCGGAACACAGCTTTGTGTGGCAACTCAGGTCACTGGCCCAGAGAGCCTGCTCTGGAGCCCTAGTTTCTTGCCATCCCATAACCATTTCATTTCTCCTTACCCTTTAACACTAACTTATATTTTTGTGGTTTTGTTGTTGCTGTTTATTTTCTTCTATGTGAAGATAAGGAATTATTTTCCTTGTACCCACCACTTTCTGTAGCTCCCTAAACAGCCCATAATAACACATAAGAGGTATGATTAAATGTTAGCTGGATGACTATGTGACTGCACAAAACATGAGCCCTTTCTAAGTCATGGTATCTGTTATGTAAGTGTTGTATTTTCTACCTCACAGAGTTCTTTTGAGAGCTGAAAAAGCTTTTCTAACTTTGCTAGCTCCCAGGAAGTGAGCAATAAACTACTAGGTAATTTTATTATAAATATCCTTGCAAATCCAGAGTGTTTTTAAAAATCAAGTACTGATACTGCGTCCGCTCCTGTCTAAGGTACAAAGATTCATTCCAGTCCTCCCTAAAACAGCCAGAAAGAAGCTGCAACATCTGCAGAATTCTCCCTCTAGGCCATCTATGCTGTGTTTTTCCAGTTTCCACATTCTAATCGGTCATTAAAAGTTATTTAACTCTTCCATTTTGCTGCTAGCAGAAAGATGAAAAGAAATTGTTGTGATTACAAGTCCACATGCAAACAACTAGCTTTGAAAGAGCATGCCTAGACAACCATATCCTCAGAATTTTTCAAAAAAGTCCTTAAGGAGCTAAATTTTTATTTCACAATCAGAAATACCACTTTTTCCCCCCAGGGATTCTTTTCATTTTGTGCATTTTTCCTCATTGATGACAATGAAAAGCATTTTTATAGCTCCTGGTCAATGCCAGTGTACTGAGCTGAGTACCCCACAAACATTATTTCACTTGTTTCAATGACCCTAGAAAGAGGGTGTAACTCTCATGGCCAAATTACATATATGGGAAAGTAGAAGGCTTTCTAATAGCTTCTGTCTGTTAAAACCATCTTATTTAAATTTTTACTAATTTTGTCACCAGACAGGGTCTTCCTTAGCCCTACCTCGGTTTCAGTTCTCTTTTGCACTACCTATGTGACTTTTTCTTCTGTCCAATCTTCACTATCTTTTGCTCTTGTCTTAGGTTTTATGCTAATGATCATTTTCTAACTCCTCATCTACTGCAGATTTCTAAAGGGCAGAGTTTGTGGGAAACCAACAGGGCAATGGGTGACTTTCTGTTAAGTAAGTCCATCAGGAGTTCCAGAGGAAATGCATGTGATGCTTTGATTTCAGCACAAGTTTTCATTAGAAGTTGTCACCTACTAGTTACAGTTCTCAGAAAGACTAAGTTCAGACCATAGTGTTGGTTAAAAGTGGCATTTAAACAGGTAGGAAAATAGAGCACCAGAGGCTCTACAACCCGGCAAATGTAAGCAGCACTCCTGTAATCCTGGAGATGAATGACACCTTACAGTTCCAACCCACCCCATGCATTTTTAGGTAGGGAAATACAACCAGTCTCGAGCACCCCCGCACACACACACTATACAGTAAGTTAGGGGGAGGATCAAATTAAAATCCGTGTTTCTTGACTCCTTTTTCTGGGCTCTTTTTTATTAGTAGTATCACTACATATTTCATTCTTTGCATTTAGAGAATAGTACACACTGTAAATGTTTGCCTATGAAGAATATCTGCTGAGATATAACAAGATGAGCTTAAATTCTTATATTATTACTTTTACTTACATGAAAACAATTTGTTAACAGTTTTACAAACTAATTGCTAATGATTCATAACATTATTTAACAAGTCAAAATTTTCTCTATATATACATTTTCTTCACATTTCTCCTTTCTGCTTGTTTTAAAGAAAGATGGTTGTTATTTCTGGGCAGGAAGGAACGGTTTTTTTTTAATCCTTTTTTATGTATTTATATTGCTTGAAATTTCTAAGTAATTGTACAGAAGTGATGAACTTATTGTAAGGAAAAGTATAACGTAGCTAAACTTTATTAAAAATAAAAATTAGATAAAAATCAGATTTCATTGTTCACACTTAAATCAGAGTTTAAACCTGAAACTGCATTTTAGGTCCTAGACTGAGTGCCCCATCTAAGAGAGAGAAAAGTCTCCCCCTCGGTGCCTGGGAGTTTTGTGGAGTTTGCAGCATCTGTGTACTGCAGACAGCTTGATTACCCCAAAGTACTGGCCCAGTTAATTACATTCAAATGCAATTAACAGCCATTAAGTCATGCTGATCTGGAGCCAAAGCCTCCAGCCAAGTTCCCAAGAGGAGTGTGTCTTTTTTTTTTTTTTTTTTCTAACTGTGCAGGACTGAACTTGATATGCAGTTTGGCACCATTATTCTTTAGAACTTTATATTTTGTGGTTTTAAATTTTGGAATATTGGAACTGAATTGCTGAAAGATAATTTTATTAGTCATTTAGCCTCTTCTTGGATTTACTCATCAATACCACCATTCTTTCCCCGTCTGTTGAACGTAATTCTTCACTTCATTTTTCTTCTTTTTTTTCTAACTATTTTCTTATTACTGCCACATGGATAGTTTTCAAGTTCTCATGTCACTGGGTAACCTGAAGCCAAAAGGTTAATGAAATCCTGTATTTTCCATCCTTTTACATTTTGGAAAACTTACAGCAATTAGAAATATGATGTTGACTTTTTAAGTTGGGGATGATATGACATGTATTTCACTGACTTCTACAGTGATCATGTACTTGGACTTTCCCATAAAAGAAAAATAGCTACAGTAAGAAAGCGGACATGATGCTTACATCCACAGCCCTCAATATTCCTTCCACAAGTGCTCATTTGATGCTTTTTAAGTAAGGTGCCCATGTTGACTCTGTGAGATGCGGTAATTAAAATCATGTAAATCGACATATATTCCTCTCATCTCCTTAATCTGATCTGAGACCAGCTAACAAAGCCCCCCCCCCCAACAAAAGCCTCCCACACAGGAGACTACCAACAAAGGCCTCTAAGACCAGAGAAACAGGTGGCACTTATATTTATTATGATGTGATGGCCCTCCTCCAATTTTTTGTTTGTGTTTTTGAGACAGGGTCTCACTATGCAGTTCAGGTTGGCCTTGAGCTCACTTTGTAGCCTAGCCTGGGCTCGAACTCACAAGGATCCTCCTGCTTCAGCCTCTGGAATGCTGGAATTACAGGCATGTGCCACCACACCGGGCCCTCCTCCAATTTTTGAAAAAGTGCAAAAGTTTAAAATTCCAGGGAGAAAATTGTTATTAAAGTCTTTTTTTAGCCCAAATACCAAAGAATACTTAAAGACTGACTTTTAAAGCTGACATAGCCATACAGATAAAACAAGGATGCAGACACAAAACGTTGATGGATGGTAAATTAGCAACAAGTGTGTGACAGCACCTAACCTGCGCAGCTTGTGTACACCACACAGAACAAGAAAGTGTCAGTATCAAGGAGAAATGGGGTGGGTAGAGTCCTGAATGCAGAGTTTAGACTAATAGGGTAGAATATAGAGATGTCTCTAAACTTTGCAGGGAGACAAGTGATAAGATTAAGACAGTGTTTTAAAATGCATACAGTAGAATTTTAGATTGTCTCCCCTGTGTAAGAACCTGAAAGAGTAAATAAAATCGGAAAGTTACAATAGATACTGTGCAAGGGAAAGAAACTGCTGAAAAGGAAAGAACTGGGATAAGGAAAAGGAGAAAAGAAAGAAGAGAAAAAAATATATATATATACACAGGATAGCTAAGATAATTGTACACTAATTTCTATTCTTTTATTGAAAGGAACAGTTAATGTGGGGTTTTTTAAAACCAATTTTACATGCTTATATCTGGTAACCTGAACAACTATTTTGAAGGCATCACTATACAATGTAACAACCATTGTTGAGTTCCTATCGTCTTGTTTTTTTTAAAATTCTGAATCATTTCTAACGTTTTTTTTATTATTTTTATTCTCTTTAAAATGAAAAAAAGCCAGGCGTGGTGGCGCACGCCTGTAATCCCAGCACTCGGGAGGATGAGGCAGGAGGATTATTGCAAGTTCGAGACCAGCCTGGGCTACAAAGTGAGCTCAAGGCCAGCCTGAACTGCATAGCTGGAATCTGTCTGAAAAAGACCAAGACAGAAAGAAAGAAATAAAAAAGAAAGAAAGAAAGAAAAAGGATTGAGTGTGGTCCAAGTCTGAGAATGGGGAAGACTCAGGTAACCCTATCATCCAAGCATACTACTTCAGTTACAAAGTAGTAATAGGTCATGGTGAAAATGGAGAAGTAGGGTGTATAAATGAAAGACATTGTAAGGGAAAGTTCACAGGATTTAGCAACAAGGGAGAAAAGTCATAGGGGATTGAAGTCCTTAACTTCCTATCATTGAAAATGTTAGATCATGAGCTGGAAGAACATTGTGTAACGACACCATCAAAAAGCAGAGCACATCAATGGGAGAGAACAGGAGAACTTGTGAATGAAAAGGAATTCAGAGGGTCTAGAATGAGAGATTGGAATTTATGATGTGTCTTTTAAAAATTCCTAACTAGCCACTGAGAAAATAGTGGTGTTACTAGAGGGAAGCTTCTGCACAGCAAAGAAAATAATAGTGCGAGGAGGAGATCAGGGCTGGGCAAAACCAGTCAAAGAACTGCACAAAATCTGTCGACGTCTCGAGACCCAGTGCTCACAGAACATGGGATCCAGAATGCCCTCACCTTTCCTGATCACTGTGTGCAGCCCCAATCAGAAAAGTCCTGTTTTCAGTTCTTCATGTACATCTGGCACAGAATCAAGCAAGTCTTTCATAGGGAAAGTTTAAATCCGATGCCAAGCCAAGTGAGTTTTTGATGGGATGACTGTCCCAAATGCCTTATTTTCATGAGGAAGAAGCCATTTTATGGATTTGGGGTACCGAAGACAGCCCTCCATGATCCTTGTGGGTGCAGTGAGGCTGTTTACTGGCCTTCTCTCACTCTGCTGAGCATGCTTTCTACCTTCAATAACTGCACATCCCACTACCTTTCCTGTGTTTCCTGTCTATTTCTTTGTTCAGGTCACCAAGAACCTGAAAAACAATTTCCCTATGACCCAAAATCCACTGAGTGAAGACACAACCTCCAGGATGGGGAAAAGTTGCCAGTTACTCTTTAGAGAGCTAATATGTAAATACATTTGTGAAACAAACAAACAAACAAAGTCCCGCCAAATAAAAGCTTCGAACAAAGAAGTGGCAGTTGAAACGAATAGACACTGCTCAAAAGAAGCACAGATGTCCAATAGGTACATGAAAAAATGTGGAGCATGTTTGGCCACTACATAAATGCCTATCACAATGACGCTGAGGTTCCATCTTACTCCAGAAAGAATGGCCACCATCAGGAACTCACAAAGCCACAAATGCCAGAAAGATTGCTGTGGGAATGTAAGTTACACTGAGGGTAAGGATGTAAACCAGGAAAACCACTGTGGAAATCAGTCTTGAGAGTCCTCACAAAACTAAAAGGAGAAATTCCATTTAACCCAGCTATACTTGCAGGTATCTTCCCCAAAGAGTTAAGACATTATACTATAGTGATACAGTAAGGTCGGGTGGAAGCAATAGGTATCAGACACAGAAACAGAGATGGAGGCTTTATTGGGGTGGAGGTGACATGTGAGTCTCTGAGAACAGAGATCGCACCACGAGGAAGGAGGCTGGGTTTGTATAGAGGTAGGGGGGCAGGACCGTTAGGGGTTGCGCGAAAATTTTGTCGGAGTGCATTTTGACTTTGGAACGAGCTAGAGCTTTGTATGAGCGAGCAGGGCATTTTAGGGAGGGGTAGACATTTGTGAATGAGAGTAGGATGTCTATCAGGGGGCCGGGTTGGCTTTTGTAGTTTTGCCATGGGGGTTGGGAATGAAATGGACTCTAACAGATTCATGCATACCCATGTTTATAGCAGCACAATTCATAACAGCTAAATCTTGGGAGTGGCCTATATGCCCATTGGCAGTTGAGTGGATAAGGAAAAAGTGATATATATACACAATGGAGTATTACTCAGCCATAAAGAAGGACAAATTTGAGTCATTTGCAGGAAAATGGCTGCTCCTTGAGAACATAATGCTGAATGAAAGAAATCAGGAGCAGAAGGCTCAGTGTTGAACCTCTCTCTCTCTCTTTCTATCTCTAGGCAGAACACAAGCATCATGCAGTAGAGAAATTAAAGGAATGAACAGTGTGGTGCTAACAGAACAGGGAAAGGAACTCCGGTGTGCAAAACGCGGAGAATTGGGAAGGAAGAAGGCAAGCAGACAGTTCACGCCTTTGAGAAGCTCCCTAATAAGGCACAAAAGGTTTCAACATAAATTCCATTTCCGTTTGCAAATCACGACGTGAATTTAAATGTTTCAGCGCCTAAATGACAGCATATCTAAAACCGCTGTTACCTTCATTCTACCTTGTTCTCCTCTTTACTCCTCCACACTTGTGTTGGACAGAATATCTCTTTTCAATATTCACACTGCCTACAGGCGTAACCGTAGTCAAGGATTTTCTTTGATTTTATCTATTTAAACATGTGGTCTCCACTGGATCATAAACTCTTTAAAAGTAGACACCAGGTTTCTTCACTGTATGCACAGCTCCAGATGAAAAGCATGCCATTTGAAACTCAGTATCAACTCTTGGTGCATGACCTAAAAATTCCTTCTTTTGCAACATGGCCCTCCCACTCCAAGCAGCTGTAAAACATTGACTGGGCTCTTTTTCCATGAGATTCTTTCTCTTTTTCTGCCACCAATTCAGAAGACGCAATGTTAGACCTCCTGGCAGGTGTTCCCTTTTCTCTTTCTAAATATAGCAACTACTGAAGTCTTCTCATCTTTTCCTTTTTATTCTTTCCTCCATGGCAGAACTTCGCAGGACAATTCTCATCCATTCATACAAGCAGTTATCTCATTACCAGCTTTTGAGTTCAAACACTGTTTAAGGCGTGGGAAAGTCGCAAGTGAAGTAGACCAAAATATTTGTGCTCATAGAGCTTACATTTTTAGGAGATGGACAAACGGTAGAAACTGGTAAGTGAAAGAATGCTGTGGGTATATTAAACCAAGTAGTGACAGAGTTGATTTGGTTTTAATGAGGTCACTCTGACCACAAGGTTGAGTATCTGCTGAGGGAAGCTAAGAATGTAGATGGCTGGGAGCCATTGGCATTCTCTAGGAAGAAAAGGTTTGATTCACACCAGATTGACTGCAATTAAGATAGTTAGAAGTGGTCGAATTCTAGAGATTATATGTGTGTGTAAATATGTATAAACACGTTTATGTATATGCACAGCTATCTGTACTCACACACTACTACGTGACAGTACTTGTGCACATATACTTAATTTTTTGTTTAAAAAAGTAATTTTAGGCTCACAAGAGTGCAGAATGAAGCAGCTTTCCTAATGTAACAACTTGCATAAATATACTATCCTTACCAAACCAGAACATCAGTGCTAATTCACAATGTATCTCCCCCTTCTGTCCCAGGGTGAACAACGCAGGACCCGACTCTGCGTTTCACTGTCATGTCTTTCTGTCTTGCCTATCTATGCCCATCCCCTCCTCACTCAGGATCATGCCATTAATTTTACTGACTGTCTCTTAATTTGGGTTTGTCTGTGGTATTCGCAAGATTTGATTGAGTTTATGCGTTTTTGGCAGAAGTCCAGAGCTAGGCCACTTCAGCATCCTCTCCTTCAGGAAGTGCGTAATGCCAGTATCGCTTATCTCCCGTGATGCTAACTTTGCTCACAGGCTGAGATGACCCCTGCTCAGTTTCTTCACTATGAAGTTATTTTATCTTTGTTCTTGATACACATCTTATGGGAAGATATGTTGAGAGCATGAATGTATGTTTCTCATCAGACTTTCATCCAGTAATTTTATTATTTATCACTGATTACTTGCCTGTAACAATTATTACTGGGATGTTCACCTAATAGTAATTTTCTATTGCATCATTCCTTCTGTATTTATGAATTGGGATACTATTGTCCAAAGGACAAAATGGTTTTGTTTTGATGCTTGTTTTATATTTGTGAACCAGCTTGGGATAACAGGAAAAAGAGATGGAAGGTTTTGCCACAAACATCCATCATATTCTACACTGATTTTCAGATCAGAATAAATCTAAATAAATACAAACCCTAAGTAATACAAATAAATCTAATATAAATAAAATTCTATGAATTTACCTAAAAAAGACTGTTAACATGTGAATCATGGTGCATTATTACTGTAAGTGCTTCTTGCAACTCTTTATAGTATTCATTACTGTGCCTTTAATGCTTTTACTGGGTAACATGATATATCAATAATAATATTTTCTAATTATTTTAATTTCCTAATTAATTTAAACACCAAATTGTTTTATTTTGTTTTCACTCGGGTGTGCCATGCCCTGACAGGCCAGGGCTTCCCACTTTCTGCCTTGGACTCTAAGCCTGGGGTAGAGGCAAAGGGCAAGAAGACAATACACATCCGGTGTACATGGGGGGGGTATGCTGTCTTCAGGGAGTTGTATCTAGCATCCATCAGATGCTGGAGGGGATGACCTCTGAGAGGGAAATCTCCTTGGCAATCTTGGATGTCCATAACTACAGTGCTCCTTACCATCCTAGACACCATATGTCTGGAACTGTGCACCATTTTTGCTGGAAAGTAGAGGCCAGTAGTCATGCTAAACCTCTCAGTGCACATTCCTCCCCTGAGTCAGCTACTTGGGTACACGGAAGTGGCATAGTTTCTGCCTTCTCACGTGTTCATTTCAATATGGCAGATGATAACATTTCTAGACTATACAAGATGGCTCTGAACTCTGTTCCCTTTTTGAAACTCAACTTAGTTTTGAAGACTTGTGGTGGAGTGAAAAGATCTGACCAATATCTGACCTGCTACTCTGAAATGGCTACTGTTGTATGTTCATGTTTCTTCCAACATTCGTTGAAGCCCAAGTATCTAATGTGACAGTGTTCAGAAGTGGGGTCTTTGGGAAGGGATGAAAGTTAAATCAAGTCATGCAGGTGGAGCCCTGGAGATGAAATTCCTATCCTTCTAAAAGGAGACACCAGATAACACTTTTTCAGTTGTTTTACCTTCTCATCACTGAGACAAACTTCCTGACATCCACAATTTGAAGCAAGAAAGATTTACTTCTGGTTCATAGCTTGGAAGGGTTTAGTCCACAGTCAGATGGTTCCAAGGCAGTGTGACACAGCAGAAGAACATGGCCAAGGAGAAACATCTCATGGCATGGTTGACTAACACAAATTGTGCTATGAAGAATTGGGATATTGTTGTTATAAATTTCAAAATGTGTAAGAGTGGCTTTAAAACTGGGTGATACATACAAGGTGTAGCATAAGAGATCTGAGGTACTCAAAAGATATTAAGAGATGTTAAAACTATGTTGAGGGCAGTCCTGGTGAGATCTCAGATAAGGAACATGTCCTGGATATTGAAATAGCAGCAATCCTTTTTATAAAGTGGGAAAGAACTTGGATAAACTGTATTATAGTGTCTTATAGGAAGTAGAACTGGATGTGAGGGCAATCTGACTGTGACATCTGTCACCCCACTGATCACCAGGGTTGATTTGACTGATCTGGCTGGTGAGGCAGGTGTCCCCTTCCTCCCTCAACGCCCCAACTCCATGTGCGTCCCTCCCGAAGCTGCATGCTCGGTAAAAGAGGACGACCACCCCCGATAGAGGAGGACCATTCCTCAGTCAAGGGTATAAGAGTAGCTGCGCTCCCCTGCTAGAACCTCCAAAGGAGCTCGCAGGAAGTAGAACTTACTAATGATGCAGCTGGATATTAAGCTGAAGAGCTCATAAGCAGTGTCGAAGGACCAGTACGGTTCCTCCTGATGACTTATAGTAAAAATGAGAAAGGAGAGAAATGGAGTAGAAATTGTTATGCTAAAAAGAATAAGAACTTATTGATTTAGAAGCTTCTCTGCCTATCCAGATTGTAAAACATACTAAAGCACGCTCTGAAGAGAACACCAGAAGTGTGGCAGGATGATTCTGGAATAAAGACTTGCAGTACAAGAAGAAACACTGCAAGTTTAAACTCAAGAAGATGGAGAGAGGATGAAGTGAAGGAAGGTTGCCAGATTTCTTGGATTTGATAGTATGAGATGAGAGAGCTATTTGGCTGAAAATATACATCGTTCTTTATGAAAATGGAAAAATACCCTTAAATGTGATTCAGTGAACATTAGGGACACTGTCTCAGTTCAAACACCCAAATGACATGTCTGAAGCTGCGGGGTGAGAACCTCAACTAGAGCCATGGGGCTCCCTATGCCATGCTAATGGGTCCAAAGGGAAGCACATTGTCATGGTTTGTGTTTAGATGTTCCCTCAAAGCCTCTTGCAGTCATAGGGGGGTCAAAGGTGGCTGGATGTAGCATGTGTGATGCTCAGATGAAGTGTGTGATGCTAAAATCAAGAGTGTGTGATTACCAAATTAGTCCACTGATTAGTTTGGCATGGTTCTGGGTGTGGATAGTGGGAAGGCCCATCCTGGGTGTGAGTGCTGCTTGCCCTAATAGTGTGCAGCTTGGACATAACACAAGGGATGGAAAGAAGGCTGTTGCCATTGCTTACTACTTGCTGCCTTCCACCTGCCATGAACTGTTTCCCCTCTGCCATGCCACCCTGCCTTGAAGCCAGCCAGCTATCAACTGAAACCTCTACAAACTCTGACTCAAAAGAAACCTTTTCTCCTTTAACTTTGAGTGTTGGGTATCTTGCCTCAGCAACAAAATAACTAAGACAGGCACCAAGCAAATGGAGATTATTTTGAACTTCAGCATCTGATAGAATATGTTTTGCTAGGTCTTGGATACGCTTAGGATTATACGCTCTTTCTTTCTATTGATCTCTCCCTTTTTAGGATGTGAATGTCTGCCATACCTATCCCTGTACCACCATGGTGTTTTGGAAGCACATAAATTTTCTGATTGTACAAGTTCACAGCTAGACACAAATTTTGCTTGCAGATGAATCATACCTCGAGTCTCATCCATGTATGATTTAGAGAATACTTAAATAATGCTTTGGACCTCAGACTTTGGAGCTGGTGATAGAATGAGTTAAGATTTAGAGGATTTGAGGATGGAATGAATGTACTTTGGAAGAAAGACATGAATTTGAAGGCCAGGGGTGGAATGTTATGAATTAAGTATTAGTATTCCTCAGAATTCTTATGTTCATGCCCTAACCCCAATGTGATAGTATTTGAAGAAGAGTTTTTTGGAAATAATTAGATTTTGGTGAAGTCAGTAGAGTGTGGCCCTTGTGCTGGGATAGTGATCTTATAAAAGGATGAAGGAAAACCAATTCATTCTCTCTCTCCTCCATGTGAGAACATAGGGAAAAGACAGCTAGTCAGCAAGATTGGAAAAGATCACTCACCAACAATCACATGGGCTAGCCATTTGGTCTTGGACTTGCCTTCCTCTGAAGCTCTGAGAAATAAATTTGTCTTTTAAACAAATGTTTTCTTATGGTAGCCTGAGCTGAGACAGTGGTCTTCCAGACTTTTTGCCAGATGCGCGGCTGAACTTTCTATGGAACTGAGCTGGATGGCTGCATCTGCTTTGTCCCCTTCAAAACTGTTGGTGGATTCTAAGCCCCCTGTGAGGTATTGAGAGGACACCTAATCTAACTATGGTGTTTAGAGGTGAGGCCTTTGTGTTACGACTAAGATTAGATCATCTATGTGGAGCACCCGTGATTGAATACTCATGTCTCTATAAAAAGACAAACCAGAGGATGGACACACACACACACACACACACACACACACACACACACACACACGTGAGCTTCCTATCTTCAAAACTGGATGCCCTGTACCACTGTGGGAATCTGCCAGTCTGAAGACCATCATCGAATGCAGGTCCTCAGCTTTGGCCCAGAAGGCTGAGCCACAGCAATCTTTTCTTTGTAACTTCACTATGGTGTTAGGTTATAGGGAACAGAAAGTGGCTTAATACAGTGTCCATATTCCTCCCTTTGGTCAGCATTTACATAGAGATGGAAAACCAAGGTCTGGAAGGAGTTCATCAGACTATCCTTGTTTTTGTTTTGTTTTGTTTTGTTTAAAAGGTCTGTATAGAGGCAAAAGACCAGGTTTAGGTGTGAGAAATACAAGAGCTCCAGCCCATACAGGTGGCCCAACTCCACACTCCTGTAGAGATGCTCACTCATTGGTGGTGGGGAGATTCCTCCCTAACACTTGTAGACAGAGGAAGGGAAACCAGCTCATTTTCTCTCTCTTCTGTGTGAGGACATGAGCAAAATGCAGCTGGTCTGCAAGACAAGAAATGATCTCTCACCAAGAACAAACTCCTAGGGTACTAAATACTTATATAGAAAAACTAAAATTGTGTATGTATCAGAAGAAAATAGAAAGTTTATGAAAATAGAAAGTTTATGACAATTCAAAAGCTGTAAAGGATGGCTTGACAAACTTGAATATAGAAACTTACAGTTGTAATAAACACCTTGATTAAAGTTTAAAGAGAAGAAATAACCAAATAAAAATACTACTATCCCATTTATATCTTATACAAGAGTAATATCCCAAATATGAAGCTCCTAGGAATCAAAACAAAAAGACAAAAATAAATAAATAAATAAATAAAGAAAGAAAGAAAGAAAGAATATAAAATGACCATTCACTGAAGAGATAGTATTAAAAAGAATGGCAACAATAAAATCACAAGAAAGTACTCTGCTTTACTAGTGATAAGGAAAATACAAAACAAAATAAGACAATAGCGTAATTATGAGGTTGCTGATAGCACCTTGATAAAATCTCATGCACAGGGAAATGATCAATGCTTTTATGTACTGACTTCTTGCAATGTGTGAAAACATTAAAAAGATTCTCTTTCAAACTAGAAGCAAGAAAAGATGTCCACTGGGTTTAAGATGTAGCTCAGTGGCAAAGACTTGCACAGCATGTGCAAGACCCAGCATCACACACATATACACACATACACACACACATATACACACGTACACACACACATATACACACACGCATGAAAATGTGCATTAATGGCCTCCATTTTCAACACTGTTCTGAAGGCCCTGGTTGCTGCAATCAGACCAGAAAAACAAATAAGGTGAGTCAAAATTGGAAAGACATAAAACTCACTATTTGAAGCTGATTGCTGACATCAAAAAATAAAATTCTTTAAATAAATAAATTAATATCAACAAGGTTGTCAGCTAGAAATATTTATTTAGAAAGTCAATTGCATTTCTAAATACCAGCAACAAACATAAAAAATTTTATTAAGGAGGAAGAAATATATGATTACAAATCTGTTTTTTTAAAAATTTATTTATTTATTATTGTTATTATTATTATCATTATTTATGTATGTGGTGCTTGCTGGGGATCAAACTCAGGGCCTTGTGCATGCTGGGCAAGAGCTCTACCACTGAGCCACATCCTCATCCCCTACAAATCTGTTTCTTTTTCCCTTGGTTCTTTTGAGACAGGGTCTCACTCTGCAGTTCAGGCTAGCCTTGAACTCACTCTGTAGCCTAGGCTGGTCTCGAACTCTCAAGGATCTGCTTGCCTCAGCCTCCTGGGTGCTGGGATTACAGGATTGCACCACCATGCCCAGCTCCATGATTATAAATCTTGGAGAAAGATCTATGCATTTATGGACATTTAATCAGTAACAGAGATAGCACTGGCAATAAGTGGAGAAAGGAAGAACTTTCCCATAAATAGATATAGGAAAATTATGAATAAGGAAAAATGTAAAAGAAAGAAAATGTGAAATTGAAATGCTGTCTGAAATCATACAAAAAATAATAAAATATCCAGATGGATTAAAGATCTCAATATAAAAGGCAAAGTTACGAGTATTGTAAATAACAATATAGGAAGTAACAGTATACTTATGATATCACACAGGAAAGGATTTCCTCATAAAACCCAAATTATACTGATTATGGCACTGGGTGTGGTGGCATATGCCTATAATCCCATCACTCGGGAGGCTGAGGCAGGAGGATCGTTGCAAGTTTGAGACCAGCCTGGGCTACAAAGTGAGCTCAAGGCCAGCATGAACTGCATAGTGAGACCCATAGTGAGAACCATAGTGAGACAAAAACAATGCAGAAAAAGACCAAAAAAAAAAAGCCCCACAGGAAATTATACTGATCACAAAAGAGAAATATTGCTAATTTGATTGCATCAAAATTAAGTACTATTTATCAAAACAGTCCATCTATGAATCTAGAACTATCTCAAAATAAAATGTTTATGATTAGGTTATATAAAAACACATTGTCAAAAGACTAAAGGTAAGCAAAAATCTAGTTTACACAAAACTGACAAAAAATTAAAATGTACAATATATAAAGTATCCCCACAAATTACTTTGAAAAATCCAGAAAATTATGCATAGAAAAATAATTAAAAGATATGAGTAAATCTTAAATTGCTTAAATCTGGAATAAAATCTCAAATATTAATAGATGTAGAGTAAATACATGAGTTATAGCACACTAGGATAGTGTAAAGAAATTCCAAAAAGAACTAACAGTCTTGGAAATAACATGTAAAATGATACTAAACAGTACTAACTGGAATGATACAGAAGAACATACAAAGGGCTTATTTATTGAACAATAGCCCCAAAATGCTGGAGTGGTGATGTCAGCTGTAAATCTCTATATGCCAAAGGGAAGGTAGAAAGTGCTTCTTGCCACGAGCATCTTCATGGCTCAGTGATCTTCCTTTTGATGTTGTCCAAAGGTAGTCACAGACGATTACACAGAAAATGGAAAGGGAAACCTGCACTTTCTCCTTGGCTCCTGGCTCTAGTTATGAGAAAGGCAGATGGAATCAACAGAGACACAGTGAAAGAGGGTGACTTCAGAGGCCTCCAGAGAGAAACGTATCCATGGAATGGGGCAGTGGATACTGGGTGACGTAGTTGCTGTGATCAGTTGACCTTCCTTGTATGCCACTACCTAGATTGTCTGGAGGACATAATAGTACTACAGCCTGGCACCAAAAATCTGCAAAAGCTACACACTTTCACCTCTAATAAACAAAAGCGGCAGAATCTTGGGGCAGATTCAAAGACCAAAAGCCAATTACATCTAGAAGACATTTCTGAAAAGTAGTCATTTCCTATATACATAGATCTTAATTCTAGTAATTAAGCCACCTACCATAAGCAATTTACAAGCCTCAATGCAGAAAAGAAAGAAAGAAAGAAAGAAAGAAAGAAAGAAAGAAAGAAAGAAAGAAAAACTGAGAAAACACAAAACCAAGATGAAACCACAGATCTCAAACTCACCCAAGGCAAAGCCAGGGGGCTTGAGGTAAAAAAAATTAAAATCCACCCAGCTGAACTTTCTGAAATGGCTGCAACAAAAGTAACAAAGCAGATAACAAGTCTCTAGACAAAAACAATGCAGAAATAATTACACAGATAGTTAAAGAGATGATGATCATAATGAAGGAAATGGCTAGGGAGTCTAGAGGAGAGACAGATAAAAAGAAAAATAGAAGCTTAGAACAGAGATAAAAGTCATAAATGCCCAATAAAAGAAAGAACTGGATTTCATAAAACAGATTTAAACAGATATCCAAAAGGTTAAAAATACTACTGAGGGTATACACAACAGAATCAACAAATGGAAGATGGAACATCAGACCTAGAATGTAGGGTTAAAGTTGGCAATCATCAAATGAAAATAGCAAGGGATCATGAAAAATCAACCCAACAGCTGATGGATGGTGCAAAGAATAATAACATAAGATAAACTGTTCAACAAAATATCAGAAGAGAGCACAAATGTCATTAAAAACCTGTTCGCAAAAGTAATAGAAGGAAACTTCCCAAGCATGCACAGAAAAAGATTTGACATACCAATTAGTGAGGTATGTAGAACTCCAAATAGCCATCAGAAAAAACTGCAGCAAGATGTATATAATAATCAAGATTTCAGAATTTCAACACAAGAAGAGATTATTAAAAGCTGTTAGAGGGGCTGGGGATATAGCTCAGTGGAATAAGCGCTTGCCTAGCAAGCACAGGGTCCTGAGTTCGATCCCCAGTACCGCAAAAAAAAATAAATAAATAAATAAATAAATAAATAAAAGCTGTTAGAGAAAAGAAACAAATCACCCATTGTTATGGTTTGTGTCTGGATGTCCCCCTAAAGCTTCATGTAGTCATGGGGGAGGGGTCTTCCAAGGGGGCTGAATCTAGAGTTTGTGATTGATTCATGGTCTAATACTTAGAATAAAGGTGTGAGTGCTACACCTCAGGGCAGGTAGTGTGCCTACAATAGAAGGGACAAAAAGAGGCCTGCTCTCCCCTCCTCTTGTTGCGTTTGTTGTTTTCTGCCCCCGTGAATGGTTACCTCTCTACCATGTGCCACCCTGCCTTGGAGCCAGCCAATCATGGAGTGGAACCTCCACAAGCTGTGAACTAAAACCTTTCCCACTTTGACTTGGGGTCAGTATTTTGTCACAGCAATGAATGAAAAGTAACTAAGACCTATAAAGGAAAACCCATCAGAATCTCAGACTGCTCAACACAAAACTTAAGTCAAGGAAGGGTTAGAGTAAAATATTTGAAGCCCTGAAAAGAAAAAACAAATCTCCAATCCAATTGATGTACCCTGAAGAACTATTTTTCAAGACCGATGGAGAAATAACATACTTCTATACAAAGAACTCCATAAGAAATTTATCATCACCAAATCAGCACTCCAGAAAGTTCTGAAAGAATTGTAGAAAAAGACAATGAAGAAAATCTCAAAAATCCAAACAGAATGAATCCAGCAGGCAAAGAAAGCAATTAAATAGAAGGGAAAGAAAAGAAATCAACAACGGGAAAATAATACGATGACAAGAACAAGTCAGTATCTATAACTTATAATCATCAATGAGATTGGTCTCAATTCACCAAACCAAAAAAAAAAAAAAAAAACAAATTGGAAGAATGAATCAAGAAACAAGATCCAAAAATATGCTGCATACAAGAAACACATTTCATTTAAAAAGATTCTCATAGAATGAAAGTCAAAGGATGGAAAACAGCACTCCATGCAACAAGAACTTGGAAAAAAGCAGAGGCAGCTATTTTATTTACAGACAAAGTAGATTTCAAACCAGGACTGATCAAGAGAGACAAAGAAGGTCACTACATACATGTTAATGGAACAATCCAAAAGGAAGAGATAGCAATCATGAATATATGCACAAAACACTGGCACACCCAACTATATAAAACAAATACTAAGGGATATGAACTACACTAATGGAGAAGAAAAATTAGATAAGCACTAATACAATTGTAATGGGGAAACTCAATATTCCCATGTCACAAACAGAGCAACTAAACAAAAAATCAATAAAGAACTATAGAGTGGATACAAAGCTTTGTCCAAAAGGACTTAGTAAAAATCTACAGAGTGTTCCACTTCATAACAACAGAATACACATTCTGCTCAGCAGTGCACAGGACTTTCTCTAAAGTAGATCACATACTGACTCATAGAACATACTTAAGTAAATGCAAAGGAATTGAAATTATCTCATGCATATTATTATCAGAAAAGTGAAATGAAATTGGAAATAAATAGCAAAAGAAACCACAAAAAATACCTAAACACATGGAAATTTAGTGATACTTTCTGAACAACCAATGGGTCACAGATGAAATTAAAGAAATTAAGGCTGAGGCAGGAGGATTGCCATGAGTTTGAGGTCACTCTTGGCTACATAGTTAGTTCAAAGTCAACTTGAAGTACATAGAGTGATCTTGTCTCAAAAAAATACAAAACAAAACAAAAAACAAAGACTAAACAAACAAAAAACAAAGACCTTAGTTTCTACAATTAAATGATAATGCCAATGCAACATACCAGAACTTATGGCACACAATGAAAAGAGTTCTATGAGGGAAAATTATACAGTGAATTCCTGCATCAAAAAATAGACCAAGCTCAAATAAATAACCTAATGTTGAACCTCAAAATTATAGAAAAACAAAATCAGGATAAACACATTAGCTTATTTGAGGCAGGAAATAATGATCAGAGCAGAATTCAATGCAAATAAATCTAAGAAAACAAAAGAATCAAACTGAAGAGCTTGTTCATTAAAAGATTAAGTAAAATAAAGAAACCTTTAGCTGATTTTATTAAAAGAAGGAAAGGAAAGACCCAAGTCCATACAATTAGGAAAGAAAAGGGTGAAATCATAACAGATCCTGCAGAAATCCTGAAGATAATCAATAGCTACTTTAGATATGTATGAACAGTGAAAGATGAATCATGATGATATAAAATTTTTAAATAAACCAATATCAGTCAAAGAAATTGAAGAAATTATTAAACATCTATCAACAAAGAAGACCCCAAGACCTGATAGGTTCACTGCTTAATTCTATGAAACATGTAGAGATGATCCAATCCCACTACTCCTCAAACTCTTTAATAAAATTGAAAGGGAAGCAATAACCAAACTCATTCCTTTAAACAAGCTTTACCATGGTACCAAAATTAGAGAAGAATCCAACTAAAAAAGAGAACCACAGGCCACTTTCCTTAATGAATATAGATACAAAAATCCTCAATAAGATAGTGGAAGATAGAATGCAGCAAAAAGATTATAAACCATGACCAAATAGGATTCATCTCAGGAATTCAGAGGTGATTAACATATACAAATCAATAACTGTAATTCGCTACGTTAACAGAACCAAGAACAAAAACCATATGATCATCTCAATAGATGTAGAAAAAGCATTCAACAATCTCCAACTCACATTTGTGGTAAAAACCCTACAGAAAATTAGGATAGAAAATAGAAGGTCTTTATCTTAATAGGATAAAAGCCATCTATGACAAACCAATAGTCAACATAATACTAGATGGTTAAAAACCAAAAGCTTTCTCTCTAAAATCAAGAAAAAGACAAGGATGTCCACTATGACCATACCTATTCAATATAGTTCTGGAAACATTAGCCAGAGCACTTAGAAATAAAAGGAATAAGGATAGGAAAGGAAGAATTTAAATTAATTATTTGCAGATGACATGATCTTTTACATGGAAAAGCCCTAAATTCCACCAAAAGACTCTTACAATCAATCATCAAATTCAGTAGTGGAGCAGGATAAAAAGCCAAAATTCAAAAATCCATAGCATCCCTGAACACAAATAACAAACTCACTGAAAGAGAAATTAGGGAAACCACACCTTTCACAATAGCATCAAGGAAAATGAAATACTTAGGACTCAATATAACAAAATAAGTAAAATACCTTTATGTTGAAAGCTACAGTACTCTGAAAAAGGAGATTGAAGAGGATATCAGAAGATGGAAAGATATGTCATTCTTGAATAGGCAGAACGGTTACTGTGAAAATGGCTATATTTCTAACACTATTATACAAATGCAATGCAATGGCAATCAAAATACCAATAGCATTCCTCACAGAGTTAGAGAAAACAGCTGTAAAAATTCATGTGGAACCAGAAGAGACCCAGAATAGCAAAGGCAATTCTGAGTAAGAAGGGGCAAGGCAGGGGGCATCACAAACCCCCATTTTGAAATTATATTACAAAGCTACAGTGATAAAAACAGCATGATACTGGCAAAACCAAAACCAAGCAAACAAACAAAAAATAGATCCAACAATGAAACAGAAGAACCAGAAGCAGCTGGATGTGATGATTATGTGTGGGAAATATGTACTAATAAGAAGGGAATTCATAATCTAATATGACATCAGAATGCACATACGTTCACCTCACCTCCTGCCATCACACAGGCCTGTATTGTCTCACATCTTCACAGAGTGAGTATAGTACAATACTATATTTAGAGATGTTTACAGAGAACATTAACATAAATTTTATTACAGTAAATTATAATTCTGAGGCAAGAGGACCATTGTAAGTTTGAGGCCAACCTGGACTGCAGAGTGAGTTCAAGACGAGCCTGAACTGCATAGTAAGACCCTGCCTCAAAAAAATAAAAAAAATAAAATTATAATTGTTCTATTCTATTATTATTTCTGTTAGTTTCTAACTAACAAACTGTGTATCTACATCATACATATCTATATATGGGAAAAACAAAGAATATATGGGATTCACTGCTGTCTGTCACTACAGGCCTCGCAACATGCCCCACATGGGTAAATGGGACAACGGTGCCACGTTTTATCAATTCAGCCATGGATGGGCATCCATTGATTTCACTCTTTTCAGCCATTATGAAAAGTACTGCTACAAAATTCATGTACATGTTTCTATGTGGACATTTGTTTTGAATTCTCTTGAGTGTATAGCATGCCTGTTTGAAGTCGTGTTACAGTTTGTGACCTCAGTCATTCACGGAGTGTTCCAGTCATTTTGCAGAAACTGGAACTGTTTGTTGATGGGAGTTTTCAACTAGCCAGTCCCAAAGTGTTATTCAATTCTCTTTGCTGCTGATTGGCTTCTTCCCTATAACCCATCTCTACAGATGCAACAGCATTCCCGCATCATAACAGGTCTCTGTAGTGTAACTGTCTTGAGTATTCTCAATTTTATTCTTCTTAAAGCCCTGAGATTCCTAAGATGCTGCCAATGCACCCTGCATCTTCTAAGGCTTTATTAATACAGTATTTTATTAAGTTAAATGATGTAACGGCAGGAGACATAGCATATATAAGGTTTAAACTATAAAAATAGGTATTCATAAGCATTTTTATGACCATATCTCAAATTTGTGTTTATGCACAATTCGTGGGGGCTCTAGGAACATAAGCCCTATGAATTTCAGAGGTCCACTTATGTATACTCAGTACTCCTGTGAAAGAAAATAAAATTTAAATTGTACCAAAAACCACTGTTAATTTCCTATTATCTTGTTTTGAAATTCAGTATCATTTGTATTGCTTTTTTCCTCTCTTTAAAATGAAATATGAACCTAAGTGCCAGAAAAAGTTTGACACTCCAAGATGAATTATTACAGTACTGTACACAATATTTGTTAAATACAGTTACATGACTGTAGGAGGCATAGCATATTTAGGGTTTAAACTATAAAAATAGGCATATGTAGGCATTTATCTTATTGTATCTAAAATTCATGGTTTTTCACAATTCACAGGTGTTCTAGGAATGTAACTCCTGTGAATTTCAGGCGTCCACTATATATCAAAGGATGGAACTGCTGGGTCATATGGTAAACTTGTTATTTCACAATTTGAGGAACTGATGAGGTGCCTTCTAACATGATTGATTTTATAGTTAAGAGCTCCAAATTTCCACATCTTCTTTTAACACTTGTTATTGACTTGTTATTGTCTTTTACTTTAGCTATCCTAATGGTTGTATGTTACGTCATTGTGGTTTTGATACTGAGCATCTTTTTATCTGCTTATTGATCTCATCCTCTTTGGAAAATGTCTATTCTGATTCTTTGGTTTTTATTTCTTTTTAATATTTGTAGTACTGGGTATTCAAACCAGGGTCTTCACACTGAGCTATCTTCTCAGCCCATTATGTATATATAATACTTATTATCTGTATATTTACATGTGTATTTATATTTTTTCGTAGATGTGGTCACATTAAGTTGTCCAGTTAGAGCTTGATCATGGGATCTTCTGGCCTTAGCCTCTCAGAGTCCTGGGATTAGAGGTGTGACTAATGTCTGGTCCTTTGCCCATTTTTAATTGAACTGCCTTTTTATTGTTCAGTTGTAAAAGTTCTTTATTCTTGATTCAAATCCTTTTTTACACATACAATTTGCACACATTTTCTCGCTTTCAATTGGGCCATCTTTTTACTGTTGAGTTGTAGGATTCTTCATTCCAGATACAAGCCCTTTATTATATATGTAGTCGGCACATATTTTGTCCTCTTTTGTGGGTGGTCTTTTCACTTTCTCCATGATGATTTTTGAAATGACAATGTTCTCACGTTTGATAAAATTTTAGGTCTATATTATTTTCTTTTGCAGCTTTGCTTTAGCCTCTACTTTTTTAAAAAAACAAAGACAGATTCATACTATACACATAATTACTTGGTATGGGAATATTGCTACGTTTATACCTTTATCTAGCATCTAGCTATCAGCACATTCTGTTAAGCCTGCAGAGGGTCACATTATTGAAAAATAAATAACAAGTTCTCTGTTGAGAGCCATTTGACTTTGTGTATCTAATTTCTCTTACAATGCCACAGTAGGTGTTCCTGAAATACTCTACACATTTCTAATTGTGAGTGTACTGAGTTAAAGTGTACCTGCATTTAACATATTGAGAGTTATTGCCAAATTGTCTTAAGTGATATTATATGTGTGTGCCTATATATAATAGATTATGCACATCTGTGTTATTTATATAAGGTTACATGCTATTCTTTAATAGTGTTGGAGAACCCCTTGCCACCATGTGATATGGCCAAATTTTAATCCTAACCAATCTGATAAATTTTTAAAATAGTATTTTGCTTTACTTTTGCCTTTATAATGTGTTTAAGAATGAACATTTTTACGCAATTATTGGGCATCTGTATTCTTCTATAAAATGCTTCTTTAAACCTTTGTACATTTATTTGTCTTTTAATTGAATTTTAAGGGTTTTCTGTGTGCTAAATTTTTCTTTTTCTCAGTTATGTATGTTGTAAATCTTTTAATTTTGTCATTTCACTTGAATTCTATGGATTTTTATGCAGAAGTTAAGATATTTATATACTCAAGTTTATAACTTTTTTCTTACAAATTGTGACAAAACCTTTTATCCCCTTAATTTTCTCTAAATATTTTTCCTATGCTTCTAATTGTAAAGAACCCTGGGTTGGGGATATAGCTCAGTGGCATAAGTGCCTGCGAGGCAAGCACAAGGTCCTGAGTTTGATCCCTAGTATGGAAAAAAAAAAATCTGGCATTATTGATTGTTCTTTTCTTTAATTTAATGACAAAAACACTCCACATTATCTTTGGAAAAATATATAATATATAGCATAGTGCCATGTACATAAGACCACTGCATAAGTGTTATTTATACTTTAAATTTATATCCTAATTATACTTTTCCATCTGACATTGCCTAAGTATTTCTTAAACCTAAAATGACATCAACACTGCTTACACACATCTCACTAGACAATATAGCTAAAGAAAAAATGAAATATTAAGCATAACAAATTCTATATGCTTTCTTGTTCTTTCACTAATAACTTTAGGGGATTTTTTGTTTAAAACATTGTGTAGCGGTCACTTTGTGAGGGGCTGAGGGATAACAGCAGACATTTGAGCCTTTGCATTTGGAGACAACCCTTTTGTCCAGTCCACAATCTCTGAAAGTTCCCAGGCACTGGTCAAAAGACATGTTTCCCAACCCTGAGTGACACCTGAATGCATGTCATTCTCAACAAAGGGAGCGGTCCAGGGTGTTCAGGCAGGAGATTAAACAGACAGCCTTTTCAGAAACAAACAGAAGGGCCTACAATTTGGAGTTCAATTAATTTAAGCTGTTACCCAAACCATGCTGCTTTTCTTTGCTATTCCAAGCCATATTCTGTATTTAATGTACAATTCTATTAGTACATGCTCACAGTGCATAAGGATTACACTTACTGTGGTGAGTTTGCACATGTACATAACACATCTCAGTTCTTTTTGTCCCTTTCCCCTCCCATCCTTCCCTGTTCCCTCCAACTCTTGCTCCCCTTTCCATTTTAAAAATCTGTATTTCCATTTTTTTCTTCAATTCTTCTTTTTTAATCCCTCTGCCTTCCTTCCTGTGTTCTGCAGCAATTGCGACAAGAATAAATTCAGCCGTTACTTCTGCACCCTTGACCATCTATCCGGACTCCTAAAACTACTCTTAGAAGTGATGCTCTACATCTGTTTGTTCTTAACTCAAGAGGACTTAATAGAAAGAATAGGACTCTGACTAGATAAAGTGATAGTTGAGATTTGCACACATAGATGTGGGAGAAAATTTAACTGTGAATATACCCCAAAATGACGAAGTGTTCTTCCTCGTGTGTGTTTGAAGAAGGAGGAGAGGCGTTGGCTGCAGATTATACAAAGATATTCATGTTAGGCTGTGGGTACCTGTTGGACAGAATGGGAGGAGCTGGCAGGAAACAGAAGATTCTCAAAGCCTTGAGGTAGAAACCAAGATCAGAATCTGAGCTGTCTGACCCATTCTGGAGGATAGCTGGGAAGACAAATCTGATCATGTCATATCCAAGCTAACTTCTTTATAAACCCATGAGTCCTTCCATGTTATGAAAATCCTGCGGCTTTACCGTATTAACCTTGCACCCCTGAGAAAGTCTGCATTCCACCGCTGTGAACTTGCCTCACGCCCTGTCTGGCTGTACTCCTTCGTTCCTCTGCATCTTTCCTGCATGGTCCACGTTGCCTCTTTCACCAGCGCCTCTGAGCATCTCACAAGCTTCATTCCTCAGTTCCAGCCTGAATGGCTCCCCTTAGAGGGCTCTTGCTAGTCTCTTAAAAATCTTCATTCTTCCACGACTTTATGACACTGTTCATCATCATAATAAGTATTTATTTGTGGATATTCTTCTGCTGCTGCTTAGAGCTACTCAAATTCAGAAATCACATGAAATTCACTTTTGTGTTTGGTTTTGAATCCAAGTCTTGATAGGCAAACTTCTGTGATGAAGTTGTAATTTATGACTGATTCTCAAGGTTTTCTGTTGACCTCCAGGTTTATAAAAGTTGTATTATTGCTAATACTGTAAGGTATTAATTATTTGAAAAATTCTATTATACTATAAAAGACAAGAAAATAAGTGGTATGGGTGAAACTTTTAAAAATGCAAAATCATACACAGAAAGTCAATTATTAGCTTACGATCTGCAGTTAAATTTCAGAGCAAAGAATTAAGTGCAAAGAATAAGTAAGCAAGTAGCATAGAAGACAGGCAAAACCATAACAGGCAGAAATATCAAGTAGAGTAATTATATCCAGGGATCCCAATGATAGAATTAATAGAAAATACATGGAATAGATGTTACTTTCAAAAAAGGACACATAAAGAGCACTTCATGAGTGTGACACACCTGGGCCGTGAAAACTCATATTATGATCCCGTTCGGCGGCCACACATTCCCAGTCCAGGAAACACAAATAAAAACCACAGTACCTCAACAGGCTAACTGGTCTGTTGAGTTGTGTCAAAGTTGCCCCTGTGTCCTCTGACACATCTAGTACGTCTTCTGACACATCTTGTTTGTGGACCCCTTGTTCACATATGAACTCTGATTCTCAAAATCACACCAAAAGTTGGGAAATCTGATGTAGTTAAGACAGAGGCAGGACGTGTGAATTTTGTCTAAGGGATCAGGTGGTGTGGTCCTACCATTTGTTACTGATTCTAAGTATGGTACCTGTCTTGGTTACTTTTCTCTCGTTGCTCAGACAAAATATCTGACATTCAAAATTAAGAAAGGAAAGGATTATTTAGCTCACAGCTTGTAGAGGTTTCAGTCCAAAATTGGCTGGCTCCAAGGCAGGGTGGCACATGACAGAGGGCAACCTTCAAGGTGGTGGAAAACAGCAAAGACAACCAGAGCAGAAGGCAGGAGTGGCAGCTGGAAGAGCAGCCTCTTTCCCTCCCTTACACTGTATGCAAATTACCCACACCAGGGAAAGTATAGCACTGAAATCCAGAATTCCAACACTGGACCATGAATAAATCATAAACTCCAGAAGCCACCCATGACTGCATGAGGCCCTGGGGGGACACCCAGACACAAAGCATAACAGTACCTCACACCACCCTTTTCCCCTGATTTCATCCTGTATAATTTCATAAGCTGAAAGTGGAGCCTCTTAACTGGCCTGTGAACCATTCTATTCCACATCCGAGGAGGTAGCTTGTCTGGTATAACATACCTGGAGGACAGCATTGTGTTAGGGTGATCCTTCATGTGACAAAACTATAGGATCTATTGTATTTTTGAAAGCCATATAAGGTAGGTGAAGTGAATAAATGAAAGGATAAATCACAGAAACCAAGAAAATTGTCTTTTAAATCAAGAACAAGAATTTTATACTAGAGCAT
The DNA here is from genome assembly GCA_004027595.1 of Dinomys branickii. Taxonomy (NCBI): domain Eukaryota; kingdom Metazoa; phylum Chordata; class Mammalia; order Rodentia; family Dinomyidae; genus Dinomys; species Dinomys branickii. Next base: position 213,731 of record PVLD010000787.1, read on the forward strand.
GGGGATACAGCTCAACAGCATACGCGCCTGCCTGGCAAGTGCAAGGTCCTGAGTTTGATTCCTGGCTACATAACTGTGAAACATTAAAAAAATTAATTATGATTGAGGAAGAGAGATGAGGCCTGCTACACATATCAAGAAAAAGGGGATAAGGCCAGGTATGGGGGTGCACCCCTGTAGTCCCAGCACTCAGGAGGCTGAGGAAGGAGGATCATTGCAAGTTCGAGACCAGTCTGGGCTACAAAGTGAGCCGAAGGCCAGTCTGAACTGCACAGCAAGACCCTGTCTCAAAAAGACAAAAATAAATAAATAAAGAAATAAGAGAGAGAGAGAGAAAGAGAGAGAGAGAGAGAGAGAGAGACAGAGAGAGAGAGACAGAGAGAGAGAGACAGAGAGAAAGGGTATAGAAAGAAGTTGTTGAAAGCCCAACCCAGAAGGCAGGATCTGAACTCTAATCTAGCTTCCGTCAATTTTTTAGGAAGATCATTTAATTGAGTTGTTCAACTTCACCAAGATTTGACATGTAGCTAATGAAAAAAACTGTCATGTTTATTTTGTAGATGTGAAACTCTATGCATAGAGTCAATGGGCTTTAAGTAAAGGAGAATGTTATCCTCGAAAACATGAATGGGCCTCATCTACTGTCTTGAGACCTTCAGAACAAAAATGAAGTTTTCCCTTGGAAGAAAGAATTCTGCCTCCTTATATACTTTGCTGAGTTTCCAGCCTGTAAGTTTGTCCTATAAATTTAAGACTAAAAAAACAACAAAAACTGCACTGGAGGAGCACTTTGACTGGAGACACTTTGACTGACACATTTGCCCTTCTTCTATTTCAAATTATTATTATGAAAGCTGTTTGAAAAATTGCACATACTATGTCACCTTAAGGTATTAGCACCCCAAATGTAGCTTAAATGTGTGATTTAAATAGATAGAAGTGAATTTACCTTGTTGTGATTTGAATGTTTGTCATCTCTAAGATTCATATTGAAATTTGATTGTCATAGGACAGCATCGGGAGGTGGGAACTTCAAGAAGGAATTAGTCTGGGAGCTCTGACCTCATGCGTGGGTCATGCTGTTACCACAGCAGTGTGTTCAGTACATAAAGTGGAATTTGTTCTCTTCTTTGTGCCCATGCAGCCCCTCCAACGTTGTTAGCATGCTGCCATGTGATGTGTCCACCACGTCACAATATGAGAAGAGGCCCTCGCCCAGGACTGACAGCGAATGGAATTCCATCCTCCAGAAATGGGAGGAATACATTTCTATTCACTGTCTATTACTCAATCTGAAGCACTTTATCACAGCAGCAAAAAGAAAGACATACCAATAATATGACTTTATGAAATTCTTCTCAAAGCCAGGCCTCGTGGTGTAGGCCTGTAATCCCAGAACTCTTGGGAGACTGAGGTAGGAGGATTGCAAGTTCAAGTCCAGCCTGCATAATGTAGCAACTTAGCTAGATACCGTCTCAAAATGAAATAATAAAAGGGCGAGGCTGAGGATGTAGTTCAGTGTGAAGGCCCAGAAAACACACGCATACACACACACACACACACACACACAGAGGGACTCTTTAACACTGAACAGAAATAACTTTCAAAAGAGAAGGTAGTTATAGTGGATTGACAACTGGTAGTCAGCTTATAACCCCCAGCTGAACTGAGTAATCATGGTGCTGGGTGTGGGAAGTCAGGCTACTGGGAGCTGGTAGAAGCTGTAAAGAGCTGTTGGTTCTTTCAGAGGAGCTCTTTGGGCTGGCTTTCCTGATGAACTTGGCTGTTTTCATCCTCCAAGGAGCTCAGGGCCTTGTTGGCACTGATAATAGCTTCGGTTCCCTTTGGGGGAGCTCTGGTCCTCACTCTGAACATCGCTTCCTGGTTCCAGAGAGGAATATGGTGCACTGCTCATTCTCTTGAAGAAGCTTGTTGCACTAGCTTTCCTGATGGGAACTCAGCCATCTTGATCATTGGAGGAGCTCAGGACCTCACTGTTGCTCAGGATGGTTGTGGTACCTTCCATGGGAGCTCTGGTTCCTACTTTGAGCACTGCTTCCTGGCTCCAGTGCAGATCCCTCAGCCTGCTACCAGATCCTTCATCACTCTGGCATAGACTTCCTAGATTCCACCACTAAGCTTTGGGCCTTCCCAGCACAGATACATGAAACAGGCCTACATGAGATATTGTTATGTACTCTGGGCCTCCAGTTGGACTTGTGGGAGGCATTGTTATGAGTTCTGGGTCTTCAGCTGTACTCATGCAGGAAATTTCTATGGGATCCAGGCCCTTGGTTAGATTGCTTGGTCTTAGTGTATGGACAGATTTCCTGCACTCTCTTGTATATCATTCTTTGGGTGACTATTATACATAACCTTACAAAATATGAGTCACGTATTATATTGTTCACATTGCAAACATATCCACCAAACCAACACAAAAACATAGTGGAGGGAACTTGAATGATGCCTATGAACAATTGCTTTTAATTACTTACTTTCTAAATCTTAATTTCATAGCAAAGGTAAAATGGGAGGAAGAATAGTCACACCCTGTATTTCTCCTCATCTTGAATATAATTAAAACAAGTTGTCTGTTTTGATTTTAAGCTCTTGGTGAAATTTTCTATTATGTGTTTAATCGGAAAGCACACAGACCTATTTCCTCCAACACCACAATGCCTCATTCCTCTCTTTCTCTCTGACACCCTATACACCTGCCACTGGGCGCAGGCTGCCCAGACAGGAGTGATTGCTCCACCGTGCTGAGTTCACCCTCAAACAAAAACTCAGCTATGGATTTGGCTGTTTATTCTACTGAGCTCACCATGAGCAAGTTACTCAAATTTCTTGCATCTTCGGTTGACAATGTAGCTGATCATATTTTTTTCTGGATTGTTAACCCAGCAAATCACTGTTGCAACATGCCTCTCCTATCCCCATCCTCCACTTTCAGTACGCCTCAGATCGGAATCTCACTACTTGAAGGACATATCTCATTTCAGATTATAAGCAGTTCTTATTTATAAACTTTGGCTCAGCTTTATGCCTTAAATTAAACATCAAGAGTCAAGTTTTGACAAATAGTAAATTTCTAGAAATGCAAGGCAGAAGAGCAAACTTTTAGAAATGTAATGCAGAATTTCAAAGCTATTCTCAAACTAGCTTTACTAAAGTTATTCATTAACTGTGACCTCAAGGGATTAAATAAGTTTAATAGTGAACATGTAAGAGAGAATAACGTGTATTTGAATGTTTATACTCTGATAGGATTGTTTAAAAAAAAGCCTCATAACTGTGACTCATTATTGATTTATAAAACATAAGATTCTTTTTATATGTCCCATGTAAAGAATAGTTAGTTCAATGTCTGAGAAGGAACAGTTAGTTCATCTGTTAGCTTTGCTTTTAGTTGTACCAAAAAATAAAAATAATTGTATTCACAACAAATATAATACTACTGGAGTGAACTTTCCCAGCTGTAAAATAGAGTTTTCTTCTCCAATTTGAAGTTATCATAAAAAAGGATCCCGTATCCGCTCTGTTATGAACAACAGCAGACATCTTTTGCGCACATAGTCGTTTTTGTCTCTGATTATGGTTTTTGGTTCTCAATATGCTTCCTTGGAATATCCATCCTATTAGTGTCTTGTCTCAGAAAGTCCTTTCCACCCAGGCCAAACTTTTCTCATAGAACAGGTCCTTAGGCATAATCTCCTGGTATGCCTTGAACAGCTCGTAGTACGTGGTGATGCACACCTGTAATCCTAGCATTCAAGAGGCTCAGGCAGGAGGATTGTGGAGAGTTCGAGGCCAGCCTGGGCTACAAAGTCAGTTCAAGGCCAGCCTGAACTACATAATGAAGCCCAATGTCAGAAAGAAAAAAAAAAGTTTAAGTCCCTAGAAAATGTTAGAAGTACTTGGTCTTTGGCATGATAAGTTTATTATTTTTAAATGCTCTGAAAACTATTAAAGCTACCTCTTCATTTTATTATGGTGGCCATATCCTCAGGATCTTTTTATCCAAAAATTTTATACATTTCAACAAAAAAATACAAAGATAGCAATAAGAATTTCTATGCCTAGAGAATTCTGCAGGATTATTGCTTTTTTCTTTGTTTTATTTCACTTTTCTTATGAATTCCTAGAAATCTGAAGTTTCTTGATTATGTGAATGGCTAAAATTAACATCTGTGAACCCAGGGACCACGTTCTTTGTTGAACTCCCAGTACCCTTCCTAGAGCTCCAATAATACCTGACTTACAGAATAAAATGAGGGGAGAGAAAATATTTTCAGTCTGATTTTCTATGAACTCCTAGAGTTCAGGGCCTGTCTCTAACTTAACCATTGCCTGGTCTATAGGACTACTGGGGCAATGTCTTCAGAGGCAGGGAAGCCACACAGTACCAACGGCCTCTTCTGGGAAAGCCCTTTGTTACTTGGGCTCCCACAGGTCTTCAAGGTAGCAGAGCAACTAGAACTGACCAACCAAAGCTTATGCCCAGATTTGCCATTCAAGTGTGACCTTGGACGAATCCTCCCACAAGGTTTAATTTCCTCATTCATAAAATTATGACAATAACCACCTGTACCCCCAGAGGCAGAGAGGAGTGATTACATGAGATAATTCCTCTAAAATTTTTAGCGCTGCTCATCACCATAGGGATAATTCAATATAACTTTGATAGCATTGTTATTGCTACTACTATTGTAATTATATTTTTTCCTAGTCCATCACCTTAACCACTGGGCCACAATGACTTTTATATAATTATATTTTTATTTAATTTTAAACCATGAGAACAATAGTCATTTTTCAAGCTTTGCTCTCCCAGTACTTAGCACAGTATTTGCTACACATGTGTTGAACTGAACTGTATTTATGGTCTAAAGATAGAGATCAAGGATAAATGCTCCTATTTTTTCCTGGTCTCTTGCCAGGGGTGCATGTTGGAAGAAACAATATGTGTAGCCTATGAACCATAAGCACTGATCACTCATTCAGATTTCTAAACTAAAAATTGAATGCTCAGACCTTCAGGGGACAAAAAAGTCACTTACAACTTCAAAGCGAGACACTCAAGTTTGGGCAAAGGTTAAGCAGTGGTCCCATCCGCACATCTGTGATGTTTTCCTTTGTAAATATTTCTTAGTTTGAGAAATAATGCAGGTAAAGAAAGAGATGAAGACAGAAGAAAGACAGAAGTGCAGAACCAGAGAAATGTGAAGTATATGTAGGTTACCTGTTAGTCTAATGAGGGACAGTTCCTTTTGCCGGTGTAGCAAAGTCATTTCCCTCGCCCACACAGAAAACTTTGGTGATTCTTTAAGCAAAGCTAAATGTCAGCCTGCCACATTGCTTTGAAGAAGTTTTGAGAAGGCTTCCTTAAAGAAACTCCCTGCTATAAAGACAGTAAGAGCTGCGAGATCATTGAGACTTCCCTGAGTTGGTTGTGAATTCCTTGCTAAGCAAGACATTATGTACAAAACTGTATGCACTGCACAGCAGACTTCTGCCATCACAAGCCCCAATAGTGAGGGTATAGGGCAGTATTTTTCATTCTCAATAGGTTACAACATTGATGTTTCCAAATTCCTCATACAGCGTAATTAAAAGTCTCTCAAGCCCCATGCACAGGCCACTTTGGTTACTGCTCTAAAAACTGTTGACCCAGAACTCAACTGATAAAATGATTCCTCCAGACAGGTGGGGCATATTAAAACATTACATCACCTGCATACACTGAGCCAAGGAAAATTTCCTCACATTGGTACCTCCAGAGTAGCTTGTCCAGTGAACACCCATTGACTCAAAACCATTCTAAGTCTATCATTCTTTGAGAAAATATTGTGTAAGCTATTCACCTTGCTTTGTGAAAATCTGGATGTAGTCTTTGAGCTGCACAGACATTGTAAATTAGCAAACACAACACTCATATCCCTTTTTATTTTAAAGAGAAAAGAAACAAAATTTGAAAACAAGATATAGGAGGGTAACAGTGGATAATACATTGTGTATTGTTATCTTTAACTTAGTTACTCAGAGTGCAAGATATTAGCATTTAATTATCCAAACAATATTAGCACAGAGCTTTCTTTTCAATGAGCTTAGAGAAATTAATAGTATAACAACCTTAACTATCTTGTGTATATAATTTTCTCTCTTTCTCTTTCTTTCTTTCTTTCTTTCTTTCTTTCTTTCTTTCTTTCTTTCTTTCTTTCTTTCTGTTCATTCTTGTTTTTTTCTTCTTTTCTCCTTCTCTCATCCCAGTTTCTCTTTCCTTTTGAACAGTTTCTTCCCATTTCCCAGTATCTATTGTACTGTTTGGATCTTATTTACTCTTTCAGTTTCTCACATAAGGGAGACAATATGTTTGCACATGTGCATCTTGTATATTTCACTTGTGAGTATGGTTTTGAGTTGCATCCATTTAAGATAAAAGTCTCCATTATCCTTCTTTATGGCTGGGTAATACTCCATTGTATAAAAAGACCACATCTTTTTGCCCATTTCTCGGTTGATGGGCATTTGGGTTGTTTCCAAGATCTAGCTATACAGTACAAATTGTATTGCTATAAACATGGGTGCACATATGTTGCTGTAGTATTTTTTTTTATTCTTCTGCAAAGATATACAGAAGTGGGATAGCTGAGTCAAATGGGATCTCCAAATCCTAGTTTTTTGAGGAATCTGTACACTGATTTCCACAGTGGTTGCATCAGTCCATACTCCCACCAACAGTAGAGAAGAGTTCCTTTCTCCCCACAGCCCCTCCAGCATTTGTTATTGGTTGATTTCTTGATGATAGCCATTCTTCCTGGGATGAAATGGAATCCCAGTCATTTCTCAAATGACCAGTGATGTTTAACATTTTTTCATATATTTATTTTGCTCTTCCATTTAAGCAAAAATAGTCAGCTTTTCTAGAAAAGAACTTACCTAATCAAAATAATGATAAGGAAATGAAATAACTGAAAATACATTACTCTTGTTGTTCTGTAGAAATCAGTGTGGAGATTTCTGAGTCTTTTACAGTCTTTATGGCAATCCTTTGTCTGAGGAACAGCTGGCAAACATCTTGTGCTGCATTGTGGGTTGTCTCCCCACTCTGTTGCTGGTTTTTCTTGCTGTGCAAAAGTTTTCTATTTATTTTATTTGGGGAACCTGGAATTGAACTCAGGGCCTTACACTTGCCAGGCAAGTGCTGTGCCACTGAGCTAAATCCCCAGCCCTGCAAAAGCTTTTTAATATGATGAGATTCCACTTACTGATTCTTTGTGATAATTCCTGTGTGATTGGGCTTTTACTCATAAAGTCGTTGCCTACGCCAAGGTATTTGACTTTTACCTTTCTATCTCCAGCAGATTTAATGTTTCTATTTTTTGTATTTATTTATTATTGTTTTTTTTAATGTATGTGGTGCTGGGGATCAAACTCGGGGCCTTGTGCACGCAAGGCAAGAGCTCTACCACTGAGCCACATCCCCAGCCTATGTTTCTATTTTAATATTTAGATCTTTGATCTATTTCAAATTTAGTTTAGTACATGGTGAAAGATATGGGTCCAATTTTAATCTTCAACATGTGCAGAGCCAATTTTTCCAGCACCACGTATTAAAGAGGCTATCTTTCTTTCATTGAATGTGTTTGGCCCCTTTGTCAGAGATAAGGTGGCTGAGTATGTCTGGAGTTGTTTCTGCATCTTCTAATCTGTTCCATTGATCTTCAGATCTGACTTGTTGCCAGTTCCGTGCTTTTTATTACAGTAGCTTTGTAGTATAATTTCAAGTTAGGGGATTGTGATGCCCCCTGACTTGCCTTTGTTGCCCAAAATTGCCTATGCTACTTTAGGTCTCTTCTAGTTCCAAATGAATTTTAGGATTATTTTCTCTAATTCTGTGAGACATACTGTTGGAATTTCAATTGGAATTGAATCGAATCTTTATAACAATTTTGGAAGTACAGTCATTTCACTACATTGGTTCTTCCTACGCAAGAGCAAGGGTTATCTTTCCATTTTCAGATATCCTCTTCAATCACCTTTTTCATAGTACTGTAATTTTCAATGTATAGATCTTTCCTTCCTTTGTTAGTTCAGTTCCTAAGTATTTCATTTTGGGGGATGCTATTGCAAAGGGTGTGCTTTCCCTAATTTCTCTCTCTGTGGGTTTGTTGCTTGTGTACAGGAATGCTATTGACTTTTGAATGTTGACTTTGTATCCAGCTACACTACTGCATTTGGTTATTGAATCTAGAAATCTTTTGGTGGGGTTTTTGGGGTCTTCTATGTAGAATATCATGTCATCTGTAAATAATGATAATTTCACTTCTTCCTTTCTTGTCCTTATTCCTTTTATTTGTTGTTCGTTTCTAATTGCTCTGGCTAATGTTTCTAGAACTACATTAAGAGTGGAGATAGTGCGTGTCATTTTTTTGTTCCTGATTTTATTAATTATTATTATTTATTATCTTTTTGAGACAGGGTCTTGCTATGCAGTTCAGGCTGGCCTTCAACTCAATTTGTAGTCCAGGCAGGCTTCAAACTTATAGTAATCCTCCTGCATCAGCCTCCTGAGTGCTGGAATTACAGATGGGTACCACCATGTTCAGTTTGTTCCTGATTTTAGAGTGAAAGATTTCAGGTTTTTTTGCATTTAGTATGATACTGGCTGTTGGTTTGTCATAGATGGCTTTTATCAGATTGAGATAAAGACCATCTATTCCAGTTTTCTATAGAGTTATTATCGTGCACAGGTGCTGGACTCTATCAAAAGCTTTTCCTGCATCTGTTGAGAGGATCATATGATTTTTGTCCTTGACTCTGTTAATATGGTGTGTTATATTTATTGATTTGCATATGTTGAAGCATACCTGTATTCCTGGGATGAATCCCACTGGTCATGGTGTACAATCTTCTTGATTTGCTGAATTCTATTTGCTAGTACCTTACTGAGGATTTTTGCATCTATGTTAATTAGATTGATCTGTAGTTCTCTTTCTTAGTAGAGTCCTTCTCCAGTTTGGGTATCAGGGTAATGCTTGCTTCCAGGAATGAATTTGGCAGTAATGTTTCCCTTTCAGTTTCATTAAAGGTTTTGAGAAGTAATGGTGTTAGGTCTTCTCTAAATTTCTTGTAGAATTCAGCAGTGAATATGTCAGGGCCTGGGCTTTTCTTTGTTGGTCAGGTTTTAATTACATCTTTGATTTCATTGATGTTGGTTTACTTAAGATCTTTACATCTTCTGGATTCTGCTTTAATGATTTATATGTATCTAGGAATCTGTCCATTTCTTCAGCATTTTCCATCCTATTAGAATACAAATTTTCAAAGTAGGTATAGATGATCTCATTGTGATTTCACCCTTTTAGCTCCTAACTGCCTGGATTTGAGTCTTTTCTTTCCTTTTATTTTTTTTGGTAAAGTTGGAAAAAGGTTTATCTATTTTATTTAATCTTTCAAAAAAGCAGCTCTGATACATTGATTCTTTGTATTGTTCTTAGTCTGCAATGCATTAATTTGTGCTCTGATCTTTATAATATCTTCCCTCATGTGACCTTTTGGATTAGTCTGATCTTCTTTTTCTAGAGATTTGAGGTTCACCATTAAGTTGTACATTTGTGTTGCTCTCTTTTGCTGATATGAGTATTCACTGCTATAAATTTCTCTCTGAGGATTGCTTTCACTGTGTCCCATAAATTCCATTATTCTGTATTGTCATTGTAATTTTATTGTAGAAACTATCTAATTTCTTCTTTAATTTCAAATGTGACCCATTGTTTGTTCAACAGGGTGCTATTTAATTTCCATGTGTTTATAAAGTTCTTGTGGTTTCTTTTGCCATTGATTTCCAATGTCATTGCACTGTGATCTGATAATATGCGTGGGATAATTTCAATTCCTTTGCACTTATGTAAGCATGTTCTATGAACTAGTATGTGGTGTCTTTTGAAGAATGTCCCATGTGCTGCTGAGAAGAATGTGTTTTCTGATGTTGTGGGGTGAAACACTCTGTAGACAACTACTAAGTACATTTTTTCAATAGTTTGGTTCGGTTCTAATATTTCATTGTTGACTTTTTGTGTAGTTGATCTATCTTTTTGTGACAGTGGGATATTGAGTGGGATATTTTTCATGCCCATAAATATGTGCTCTATATAGTTGTGTGCACTGGTATTTGTTGCATGTATATTTATGATTGTTATCCCTTCCTCTTGGATTGTTTCCTTTACAAAGATATGGTGACCTTTGTCACTCTTAATCAGTCTTGACTTGAAATTCACATTTTCTGTCAATAGATGGTTACCCCTGCTCTTTTCTGGGTTCCTGTGGCATAGGGTATTGTTTTCCATTCTTTGACTTTCAGTCTATGAATATTTTTAATTAAATGTCTTTCTTGTATGCAGTATATTGCTGGATTTTGCTTCTTGATCTATTCTGCCAAAGTGTATCATTTGATTGATGAATTGAGATCATTAACAGTGATGGTTATAAGTGGTATGTATTGACTTATCCTTGTCATATTATTTTCCTGTTGTTGATCCTCCCTCCTTTTCCCTTCCTTCTGTTTAATTGTTTGCCTTGCCTGATGCATTCCTTCTGTTGGGGTTCATGGAGTTGTAATCCTTGTTATCTCTTTTTTCAATGTGCTTCAAAATATTTTGGAGTGCTGATTTGGTAGTCTTAAATTTCCTCAGATATTCTTTGTCATGGAAGTATTATAGTTCTCCATCAGTTTTAAAAGATAGATTTGGAGTTGAAGGTTGGTTTCATTAGAATTTGAAATACTTCAGTCCAAGCTCTCCTTGACTTGAGGGTCTGTGCTGAGAAGTCACCTGTGATCCTGATGGACTTTCCTTTATAGGTGATTTGTTTCTTTTCCCTAACAGCTTTCCAGATTCAATTCTTATGTTGAATTTCTGGAATCTTGATTATGATATGCCTGGCTATAGGTTTTTTTTTTTTAAATCATCACAAATAGGAGTTCTATATGCCTAAATTACTGTCTATCAAATTCTTTTTCTCTACCAGGGAAGTTTTCTACCATGACATCTGTGAATAATTTTTTTATGTATCATTTGGGGAATGTACTTGAAACTCTTTGGCAACTGAAGGGCCAAAAGTTTTGGGGACAGCGATGTTTATGGCATAGGAAACCACACAAGATGTAGGTCATGACACCCAGCCCCTGTGCAGAGAGGAAGGAGGAGCCTCCAACTGATGCCTGGTATACTTATGGGTCTAGCTGTAGTGCCACCTTGCAGTGGGTGGCAGTCATTGTCCAGCTGAGCATGGATATTCTCTGGTTTGAAACCAGAACAGGCAGCTCATGCCCATGGAGAGAGTTGTGTGATTACTTTCTAAAATTTTACTTTAGAGAAAAAAATAATTAAAATGATAAAAGAAAATTTCAAAGCAAAGGGTGGGGGAAATAGCTCAGCAGTGCAGCACCTGCCTGGCCAAGCACAAGGTCCTGAGTTCAATTCTGGGTACCAAAAAAAAAAATTCAGAACAAGATAATAGGAGAGTAACAATGATTAATACATTGTGTATTGTTATATTCAGAGTAATTGCTCAGATTACAAGATGTAGGCATGAAAAATTGACCAAACAATATTAGCACAAACCTTTCTTTTCAAGGAACTTAGAGAAATGAGCAGCATAACTATCATACCTAATATATATATATATATATATATATATATATTTCCTTTTCCTTTCCTTATTTTCTCCTTTCCCCCATACCAGTTTCTCTTTCCTTTCAAACAATTTCTTCCCATTTTACAATATCTATGGACTTTTGGATCTTATTTACTCTTTCAGCTTCTCACACTAGGGGGACAATATCATGTTTATACATAACAGTCTGATTTATTTAACTTATGGGTATGGTATTGAGTTGTGTCCATTTATCTACAAAAGTCTCCAGTTTATCCTTATTTATGGCTGAGTAGTACGCCATTGTATAAGAAGACCACATCTTTTGTCCATTCCTCGGTTGATGGGCATTAGGGTTGTTGCCAAAATGTAGCTATTACAAATTGTGCTGCTATAAACATGGGTGCACATATGTTGGTGTGGTGTGATGTTTTTAATTCTCCTGGGAAGGTACCCAGAGGGGGAGTAGGTGGGTTGAATGGGACCTCTAATCCTAGTTTTTGTAAGGAATCTATAAACTGATTTTCACAAGGATTGCACCAGTATGCATTCCCACCAATAGAGAAGTGTTCTTTCTTACTCACAGCCTCTCCAGCATTTGTTATTGGTTGATTTCTTGATGGTGGCCATTTTTTCTGGAGTGAGATGGAATCTCCATGTTGTTTCAATTTGCATCTCTCAAATGACCAATGATGTTGAACATTCCTTCTTGTATTTATCTGCCATTTGTATTTCTTCATCTGAGAAATGCATGTTCATCTCAGATGCCCGTTTTTGGATTGGGTCTTTGAATTTTTTTCAGTTCTTTACACGTTTCAGATGTAAGCCCTTTCTGAAGGACAGCTGGCCATAATTTTTTCCCAATCTGTGTGCTGTATCTTCACTCTTTTGATGATTGCTTTTGCTGTTCAAAAGCTTTTTAATAAAGTTAAGTCCCATTTGCTTATTTTTTGTAATATTTCCCGTATGGTCTGGATTTTTTTTCATGAAGTGCCTGCCTACCCCTATGTCTTCAAGATTTCTACCTATTTTTTCTCCCAGTAGATTTAGTGTTTCTGTTTTAATATTTATATCTTTGATCCATTTTTACTTTAGTTTAGTGTGTCATGATAGGCGTGGGTCTAGTTTCAGTCTTCAGCATGTGGAAAGCCAGTTTTTCCAGCACCATTTATGGAAGATGCTATCTTTCTTCCAGAGTCTATGTTTGGTCTTTCTGTCAGGTAAGGTGGCTGAGTGTGTTTGTGGTTGCATCTGCATCTTCTTTTCTGTTAGTGTGGTTACTTGTGATACTTGAAGAAGGTCCCCTACATGTTTGCATGGATAGTGGACTGTATTTCAAGGCCTGATGCTCTGGCTACCAGCTTGAGCAGCCCAAGATTGGCAGACAGGGCACCAACCCTACGGCAAGACTTATGTGAGTATGGCCAAACAATTGACCAGGTAGTGCATCATGTTTCAGGACATAAGATGTTCAGTTTTGCTAGGGAATGACAGCAGGTGCCTTGACAGGGCACTGCAATTGTTGGTTACTGAGTACAGAATGCTGATATTACTAGAAACTGACCAGAAAACCCATTTCACAGGAACCCAGTTACAACAATGGGCCACTCACAGAAAGCAATGTTCCCCCAATCTTTGAGGGAGTGGGAAGTGGAAAGATTATTTCAAACCTGGGGCATCTCAGGATGAAAAGAACATGACTTCACCGTCTAGAGCAAGCACACAGGGAGATACATTTATATGTCTTAGCACAGACAACGATGCCTGCGCTACATGGTTATGACAGTACACAAGGGTGTAAACTTGATAACAGCTAACGTATGTGAGCCAGACAATAAAGGCTCACTGCTTGCTGTTGTGCTGATGTCTGCTCTGTGTGTTTTCTTTGGGGGATCTTGCCCGTGAAAATATGCTTCCAGCCCCTTGATTCCAACATATTCATAAAGCAAACATAGATGCCTATGAGTGCAAGTTTTCAAAACATCACAAGTGATTATTTCACTGGCCAGTCAACTAGTGATCAGTTTTTTTTCCAGTGACTTTGTCAATGTTCAAGTATAATTTTGTGCCTTCTAAATAGTTTGGGAAGACAGCTAGCAAATGGCTGTTTCTGAAGATCATTAGTACAGAGTCCAGTGTCCTCCTTGGAATGGCTCTTCCTCGTGGAATCCTTTAGGGGTCTCCACATATGAACAGCAGTGAGTACCTCAACTGAGAAGCAAGCACAGTCTCACTGGGTAAGGTTTCCAGGAGATCTTCTTCTCTGTGTATAGCCATTCTGGAGCAAGTCTTCAAAACCTCTTTGTGTCTCATCCCAACCCCATCCGCAACCTGGAAGCTGGAGGGTTTGAAGCCAGAACTCTCTTGGGGCGAATTGCTGACTCTACCAGTTCCTGCTGCCTCAGTTCGGGCAAGTTAAGGAAACTTAGTGCCATGATTCGCTTATTTGTTAAGAAGAAAATAGCTCTTGCCATTCAAGGGTGCTGTAACGATTATAATGAAAATACTATGTAGAGGCTGTCGCTAAAAGAACACCTAAAATATGATGGCACTACTCATATTACCTCTCTTCAAAAAAGTCATTCTCCCCTTCTAGTTCTTCATGTACGTATTCATCCTTCTAGCTCAGTTGATCAAACCTGATATGAATCACTAGGTAGCTATATTTTCTCAGGATTACTTCCTAAGCAAATTTACCTTCCTTTCAAATTTTTGTCAGTAACCCTTAGCTGATCCCATTTCTGGCATGTGTACATGAAGGTAAGTTTATATGGCAGCCTAGTGCTTGGCCTCTCTGAAGACCCGGACCCTTAACTCCACACTATTCCCTTAACCACACACCCTGGGATTTCAGAGCCCCATAAGAACATTAGTAAGACCTGCTACCATCCCTGCTGCACAGTTTCCTGCTTTATTTTAGACCACTAATCTGAGGGATTTATTTTAATCACAGAGCAAATCAATAACAAATCTGGACATTGAAGCCAACAATCTAGATTACTAGTTCTTTGCGACACTAAAATACCTCATCCATGGACTGACTTTCTGCTCTGTGGACTTTCAACAATGCATAAATGAGAATCTTCCCAGAGGCAACATCAGCTTCCTCCAGTGATCTGAGGTATTTGCACACTCACAACCTTCTGTGGGCCTTCACTTTGGAAGGGAGAACCCTAGCACTGCTGCCCAGGAAAGGCAAGTCAGCCTGAGTAACCACCACACTTAGCCCAGCTTCCCCCAGCAGTGGCGTCTTGCCCACATTGCTTACCCCTTGAATATTTACGGTGTAAGGTGCCTGCTTGGAAATAAACTAGGTAGTATTTATCCAATTCCAATGAGCTTTATTATACAGTTTAAGCATGTTTATTTTCTACATCATTTGCAGAAGCAATCTGTCTTAAGGTTCAATACGTTGCTCCTTGGTATGTAAATGAAAATATCTCACATTCTTTAGGACACAGTGATTTATTATTTTTGTTTCTTCATGGAGGCTAACAGGAAGAGGAAATATATCCTTTTATTAATACATGGCTTTACACTTTAATAAGTTTTATTCCAGAGCCCCAAATGGATTTATCTCTTATAAATCAATCACTGAAACAACAGATTTAATGTTTTACTAGTTAGTTGAAATGCATTACTCAGAATTATAGTGAAAAAAGTTGAATAAAGAAAAATTCTTAACTGAGTTTAATACAATATTTACATATACATTACTGACACTAGTTATATGCATGCATGTGAGTAAAATATACCACCTTGAATTAAGGTGAAAGTAATTCCTAAGAATTATACACGAAGGTATCATACCTATGTGGATTTATATGCCATTTTCTTAATAGTCTGAATCTGGGCTCTTCACTCATTTAAAATATTTTCCTTCCTGGCTTAAATTTAGTTATGGTTAAATGTATATTTTTAAGACAGAGTACATAGAAAAATAAACCACAGATAGTAGTGTCCTACTATTATTATTACCTTGAACCTTAGCTTTGTGTATCTTGCCTTATCACAATCTTTCATATACCCTCACATATTTATCTTTAGTCTCGGAACAAAAAGGAGAATTTAATCTAAAATTAGTACAGCTCATGCTCAGTGGTTTGGAGCCTCTGAATAACCCCTTTGTGGCAGTTAAATTTTTTTTTTTTTTGCGGTACTGGGGATCAAACTCAGGACCCCGCGCTTGCCAGGCAAGCGCTTATTCCACTGAGCTATATCCCCAGCCCCTGTGGCAGTTAAATTGAAGTGTGCCAACTTCGTTGGATTATATGCTGCCTATTGGATTAGTAAAGTTCTCTTCTGGGTGTGTCTGGGTGGGTCTGGAAGGCATGGGTACTACACGTGGTTCCTCGCCTCTTTCTATCCGGCTCTGTTCCTCTGCTCTGCTTTCCAGCTTCCTTGAAGGAAACAGTCTGCTCCACCAGACACTTCGCCGCAATGTTCCTGCCTTGCACTTAGCTATCCATGGACTGAACCACCTGAGACCATGAGTCAAACTAAACTTCCCTAAATTGTGAGTGTTGGGTATTGTGCCGCAGTGACAGGAAAGCTGGCCCCATTCTAATACATAATCATCTTCAGTTCAGACTACAGGTACATAGTTAGTAATAAACTTGTAGAATTCCATGCTGTTTAGTCTTTGTGATGGCATTCACTTTTGACTATATCATAAACGTTCTCCTAGATTATTTTAAAAAACTGAGATGAGAAGGGGCTATGGATGTAGCTCAGTAGCAGGGAGCTTGGCTAGCATGTTCTAGTCCCTGGATTCAACCCCCAGTACTGCAGAAGAGAAGAGGAGAGACAGAGAAGAGAAAAAAGGATCAAGTTGTAATGGAGTTCTGTCGTAGTTCATACTTGCCCTTACTTAACAGTATCAACTGTGAAAAGATGACCAATGAGGATGGCTTACTAGCTAGTAAAGCAGATTCAAAAATATTCTTAGTGTAACACAAATCCATGCATTCAGAGGAGGAATTGCTGTATCATGTGTTGCTATGTCCCAATCAGATTATTTCCTGTTTTTGAAATTACTGTACTCAGTCACTGCAGAGATTGTTCTATTTGTCCTCTGTAGGAGAAATCGGCCAGTTCAGTAAAAATTGCTTACAGGTTTTTAATCCAACTGAAGTTCAGTTTATAAGAGTCACTAGATACCTAAATATGAGACATGGAACTATTTTCTTAGAAATATAAAATATTTCTTTGCATATGCTGTGATTTTTTAAACCTTTTTTTGGGAAATGGGGAACAAATTTTTTTAAATGTGCTCTGCAATCTACCACTTTAAGGGCTGTTTCCTGTCTGCCAGTTTAACAGAGTCCAACACATTTCCCTGGGTTCTTGTAGTCATCAGTGTTAATTAGGTTGACTTGGTCGGTGTTCAGCATGAAGGGCTTCCAACAACCTGACAAACAGGCTCATCACAGATGCAGCCTAATGACGATGAACTTGGTGCTCATCGAGAGCTTTGGCAGCTTTACAAACTCCACACGCAAGGTGATTGTGGATGATGGCAGTTTTCAGCACCTCTTGAAAAGCAGTTTGAATGTGCATTACTCCTCTGGCAGTGCTTGCTCAACCACGGTAGTAGGTTAAGTGTGAGGCACAGCCATGCCTCTAACCCCGCTGGAATTTGTAAGAGGAAAGCAAAAAGCAATTGTACTGATGGATTGTATTTTCACACCACCAAAACTTAGACTTTTACTTTCAATTTCTATTTATGCTACCATGCCATGAGCCTTAGTAAATTCCTTCTAGTAAGATGAGATATAATTTGTTGTTGTTGTTGTTTTGGTGCTGGGAATCAGACCCATTGCTTTGCACTGTATTGCTTGCCAAGTGCTCTACCACTGAGATACATCCCAGCCTGATATATAATATTATAGTTATAGGAAGTCTTAGTCACTCTCACTAGTAGACACGCAGAAGTTTGGGAAAAAACATTTTAGCCTGCAACTTCATTTCCCTAGTCACATGTCCTACATGATCTGCTATTAATAATTAAACCAAGTGATCTTAATTTAATGTTATTCTACATTTTACTATATTAATTACATTTGCGTCCAACGTTCTAATCTCCGTTTTCTCTAGTAGAACGTTGCCCCCGACCACCTCTTCCCAGTAGGAGCTGCTGGTGTTACTATTAAGTACCTGCAGTCGCAGTTTTGTCTTGAAACAAGGTCTTGCTATGCCACTAAAGTGCTCATAGTGGGCTCAAATTTCCCATCCTCCTGCCTTGGACGCCCTGAGTGTTGGGAGTGTAAGTGTGCACCACCACACCCAGCTGGACTTTAAACACTTCTAGTCAAACATGTTTTGTGCTTTTCTGCTAAACTTGCAGTTTTTCTAGTCCAGAGTTTGATTAGTGCTCTCAGTAACAGATAACAGAAATTCACAGTCTTGTTCATTCACTTTGTCCAAGCACCAGCTCATCAGTGTTAGACAATGCCAATTGTTTTTGCTGCATTAATTCAGAAAGAAATTCAATTTCCTCACTGTGGAGTTTTGTTTGTCTCGGTACCACCTACTGAGAAGTGGGTGAAGACAGAAAGACTTCTCACAACTATTTAAAAAGATAAAGTCTGTGCACCTGTTGCACAGCTGTAGCGACAGCTTAACAAGGACAAAGCATGCAGGAAGTGTGCTCAGCAGTTAATTTTCTCACCAGGGTGTAAATTCTCTGCTATTTCAAAAATGCCTGTGCAAAGGGTCAAGCCCAGCAATATCTTCAATGAGCTCATCTGCAATTCCATGCTGAATGTCATCTTGCTTCATTTGTAGGAAGTTATAAAAGGAAGCTGATTTCTAAAGACATAAAAGCCTGAGACAGCCTCAGAGGATGAAAATGATCAAAAACGATGAAAAAAGTGATATGTTCTGCCCTGAACACTACTCAGCCATCAAAATGAACAGATTAAAAGTTTGCACAAAGGGGGTTAAACGTCATAACCATCATGTGGAGAAAGGGAATTAACACAAAAGCAAACTATTGAGGTGGATCCACTTGTATAAAGTTCAGAAAAAGTGATGCATACCCAAGTGGCTAAAAAACACAAAGCACAATCAAAGAAGTGACTAGTGTAAAGTGGTCATGTGGAGGAGGTGGGGTGAAGGGATTTATGGAGGGGGTCTCCTTAGTTGCCAGCAATGTTGAATTTCTGAACTTGTGAGTGGTAATGTAAGTGTTTATTTGTTATTTTTCATTTTGACCTACATTTTTCCTCAGCCATGCTCAAATGTGTTCTGCTTGGCAATAGACATGGGCTAAACATTAATGTCATAATTAACTGACCATGCCTGCTTCTTTCAAAAGAAATCATTTGTAAACCGGTACAATTGAAGGATTATTCAAAACTGCTTGGAATCTAGACATAAAAGCACAGATTTTTTAATGAATGGACGAAGGATTTATAATGAGAGGAAATCTTTAATTTAAAAATGTTGGCAGTAGACTAAAGCAAACATTCTCCAAAAATAAGATCACTTTCTTATTCCCTGGGGTACTGAATAAAGTAGAAAACATATTTTTCTTCCATCGTTGCTTGGATATTTTAAATAGCTTTGCTGAGTTTGCTGTCATTTTCTTCCAGATGTCACGTCAAATGAAAGATTAATGGGAGAGTTTGCAGATTTAGCAATTGACAATAGTCCTTTGGAAGCATTTATGAAAGGACAGCACAAGGCAGTGCAAACACTCTTCCCAAATTCTAAATTCTGACTAGGTCCAAGAGTTTCCATCGAAAATACTTCAACCATTTAAAACAATCTTTCATGCCATTTTACATTGGAAAACTTTATCATCTGATATTTGTACACCAAGAAAGACGATTTTCTCTCAGTGAGTCCCCAAACCTGAGGTTACTCTGTGCAGACGCACATGATCAGGAGCCTTTTCTAATGAGTGCTCCTCTAGCTTACTGACCTGCTGCTGGCTGTCCACCTACTACACAGGTGACAAATATCAAACTGCTGGATGCTTCATATACTCACACCTCAACTATTATGTGAAGACTTCTGCTAAGTTAGGAAAAGCTAAGTTAAAAAAAAAAAATCTAAAAATCAGGCTTTTAAAAATAAATACACAGGGTCAGTGGTGTAGTGCCTGCCTGGCAAGCACGACATCCTGAGTTCAAGTCTCAGTACCCACAAAAATAAATAAACTAACTAAATAATAGCAAATATTCACTGTACAGTTCCAAATCTCCAAAGTGTAACTATATTTAAAATTTGGCTGTGGGCCGTTCCAAATTCTGTGCACACACGTACACACGTTCACAGGCAGTTTTTGTTCACACAAGATGATACCATCTCTATCGCTCCACCCTTTGTCCCACAGAGTAGACAGAGTTCCAAGACAGTGTTAAAAAGGAAAGGAGAGGGCTACCTTCTCTACTGTCATCTGCAAAACTGTAGCTGTGTTACACTGACAGACATCCAGGCATGATTTTCCCATAGGAGCTTTATCCCTCTTGACCTACCCGTCACCTTCCCTCCATTCCCTTCATGTCTAGGTTTTGCAGTTTCCTGGTTTCTTGCCTGGAGGAGATCTGGTATGAATGCTGACTGCACCTTAGAACCATCTGGAGAACTCTCACTGCGGTCCTCCTGCCCAGGTGACCTCACACCGATGAAGTCAGAGCCTTTGAGAGTGGGATGACATTATGCTGTCGAAGCACCTCAGGCAAGTTCAGGGTGCAGCGAGCATTAGGACACACTGAGGATTTCGCACATTTTCCTCCTTGCTCTGCTGAAATCCCCAACCCGCATTACTTATTTTTACTCCCCCACCCCCATCTGTCTGGCTCTTACTCATTCCACACATTTTATCTTACAACTTACTTGTATTGAGAAGCCTTTCCTGCCTGTGGAAAGTAAGTAAAGCATTTATGAGTAAACAGAATTCTAAACAATGAAACTTTCAGAGACTTATAAATTCATATGTATAAATTACCCTTAAACCATTTGATACCTATGTAATGAAATTCTGAAGACTCAATTATGTTCCTCAGGCTGATACTATACTTAAAAATCATTAATGGAGTTAATTATCATGGTCCCATTTGTGTTCGGTAATTTGTGTACCTTATCTCATTTAATCTTTTCAACAATCTTTAGGAGATATTCAAATCTCATAGTGCTCATGAGGAAAATAAAACGAGCAGTTTAACAAATTTCCCAGATACATATTGAAGCTAAAGGTTAGCTACAATATGAGTTTTTAAAAACCCAGGTATATAAAACATTCACACGTGCAGGGAACCTCTCAGACTGCTTTAAAACTCAGGGGTGTCTCTGGACACCTTAGTGAAGATGTGACCTCACTGCCTAGCGCAAGCACACAGTAGGACATAGCTGTGTAGCCATGACTTACCACAGGTAAACACATGTGCACTGGCCATGGCACTATGTAGGAATGTAAATATGAGATAACAACCTGTACAAGAATTATACACCAAAGATGCAGGCAGTGCTTGCACTCTGCTCCATGCTGCCTGCGGTTGTTGCTGATGCCTTGCACATGTGTATTCTTTAACCTGGGGACCTCACCTGTGAAAATCTCCCCCGGGCCCCCTGAAATGGGCTGACAACAGATTCAAAAACAACTCAAAAATTGTAGATGAAAGTTTTAAAATCTTTTTGACCAAAAACATTTTTGAAATGTATCTTTAAAAAAATTCTAGCCAGATGTGGTGGTGCACACCTGTAGTCCCAGTGCTCAGGAAGCTGAAGCTGCAGGATTGCCACAAGCTTGAGGTCAGCCTGGGCTACATAGTAAGTTCAAGACCAGCCTGAACTATATAGCAAGACTGGCTCACATACACACAAAAAATTCTGATGCTGTGCAAACAACTGTTCATCAGGGAAGCAGACAAACGAAACATTTTGAAAATAGCAACTGGTAATGTTATGGCACACCAGTGTTTCTGATAAGCACTCATAAATGAGGGACACTACAAATTTATTTTGCTTTAAGTTAGAAAACATTTCATTTACTATTTCACTATATACTTAACCCTGCTGGTGGAGATTTTGGGTCAGACATTACCCAGAACAATATGTAAGAAGAGTTTATATCTCTGAGAACAGCTACCCCATCCAAAGGGTTAAGGGAGTGCATTGCAAAATAAACATCAACAAGGCCTTGAACAGGATTTCTAGACAAAGTTACAGATACTTCAATGTCTACTGTGTGGTGATATACACCCGTGTTTCAGAGCTAGCGCCTACGTCACACTCTTTTTATTAACTCCCCTTTCCTCTCCCCACCCCTCCCTCAGCTCTCACAGTCTCCTGTTATTTTTCCAACCCACACGGTGTATTCACCTGTGCGATCACCATAAATACTCAGCAAGACAGGACTTGTGCGGTGCGAGAGCCAAACTCAGTTGTGTTGGGAACGACTTCTTGAAGTGGTGGCAGCCTAAACCTTTGCACACTGTGCCACAATATCCTGTATTTAAGTATTTAGTAACAAGTAAATACAACAGGTGACACACATGAATGCTTCTTCACGGTTAATACCTGACCCCCAGATCACCTCTATGCTGACTGACCTGTTGATTGATTAACACACTTGACTTGGCTTGCCTGGGAGGGATTTTGACTGCAGCTTAGGGTGATTTTTCAAATTAAAAATGAAAAACAAGAAAACAATTGTTCTGCCCTATTAAGAACTGAGCAGGGAAAACAAAGAGCTTTTTCAAATGTAAACCCATAAAAGCAGAAGTATGATAAAAACAGAAGTATAACACCTGCTCCTGCCAGAGGTAAAGGAATCACTAGCATAATTTGAGTCACAAGAGCCTAGAAAAGCAGTATTTTAGTACTTTTTATTTATTTAACTATTTTGGTACCGGGAATTGAACTCAGGACCTTGTGTTTGCCAGGCAGGTACTGCACAGCTACATCCCCAGCCCACATTTTGGTACTTTTTAAAGTTAGATATTAATGTGAAAGAAAAAATAGCAAAAAGGCGTGCACTTATGTACACACACAATCCCAGTAAAGGAAGTAGGAAGGAAAAACCCACATTATGGGTTTCCTGAGTTTATCCTAGGTCACCACTATATTCAGGCCTCCAGTAAGTTTTAATCCTCTGTGCTTGTGTGCAGTCTGTACTCTGTAGGTCTTTCTAGTTGCAAGGCTGAGTTTCACCCCTTTTCTTGAAGAAAGTTCAAGGTCACTTATTATGATATAAGCTGCCAGTGTCAGAGAGTTGCCAAATTCTGATGTTCACATTGCCAGCAACAGCCTCCGCACACATAAGGGCCCTATGGTGTGCAGAAAAGACAAAACTGTATCACAAGATACAAGGGACTCCATGAACCAGTCAGATCCCTTAACCTGAATGTAAAGAGATTGAGAGTTAAAGAGAATTTATTTGCTTAAACTTACACTAGTTACCAGCCAACTGGAGTAGAAGTCAAACATGAATTCCCATCAAATACATTTTCCTATGCCTAATTATTTTAGTAGATTTTGTTCATGGTATTTCATAATACCTTTTATGATAGCTGGTTAGGCCTCAGTTATCACAAAATTAGGAGCGAGACTGCACCCAAAGAGTAACATGCATTTAGTTGAATTATTAAAGTTATGTTTTAGAAAGCACTGGTTTTTATTTCACAGTCTTTGCCAGGACCAGGTTACCCTGCTCCCTAGTATCTGGACCTTGGTCGCACGATGTTCACTAAGCGATCTGCTTCTTATTATAATTTTGCAATGTTATTTCAAGTAGTGCCTCTTCCTTGAGCTGTCACTGTCATTCTTTCCAGTATGACTAACCTCTGCGCTGTGTGTTCAAACAAGATGGTGCAGTATCCCCGGAGGAACCACACAACAATATTGAGAATTTCACTTGCCTACCTAAGGCAGTAGAATCTTAAGTCTTGGTGTTATACGCCTCTCTCTTGTTTGGCCTCGGTAGGTTGCACCTGGAATATATCCAACTGGACCTATTCCATTCTGGTAACCTTTCTTAACAGATGTGGTTTTGGCTTTGCTTATAATTCTTTTGTTAAACACCAAGTAAGTGACTTCTTCTTCTCTTTGGGTACCTCAAAGGCAAAGTGATTTAGATGTTAGCTTCGCACCATAGCATCAGCTCTGCAAGTACACACAGTGTCTATATCCCAAATGCAAGTCCAGGAGGTCCACTGTCCAGGGCACCCAACAGGGACCATGGAAAGCCCCACCCTGTACACTGACTAATCATGCTACCTCTTCAATTCCAAACTGAGCTTCACGTTGCAAACAATAGCTACTATGTTCTCTCACTTCAAGTTTAGATATAAGTAAAAATGCTGGATACCTGTTTTAAACTGTGAACTTGACCTTGACTTCCCTGTGACTAATAGCCCTATTCCTTCTGGATATTTAACACATGTAAGTGAATGAATGAATGATGCAATCAGAAATAAATAATATGCTCCAAATCCCTCTCACACGAAGACCCTCTGGGTCCTAAGCCTTGATTGAGACTACTTTCCTTTTCTGTTGTCATAACTGTTTTCTTGGTTTTTCTCTAACTGCAGATCCCTGTCTTCATCTCTGCCTCCAAAACCACTATGTCTTTCTCTCCATGGTCTAGGATTACAGAGGATTGCAAGGTTTGTAGGATATGCTAATTTTTTATCAAAGTAATAACAGGCTGATTGGCATGTTCAGTTCATTGTTGCATGTTTATTGGGCACTATGGTCAGAATTGCACTTTGCAGTGGACACAGCCCAATAAGAGACCACCAAGGGCTTGATCACTAAAGGGGCCTTTGTTTCAACACTGGGAGGCTCAGCTGAAGCTCAGCGAGGACAGAAACCAGCAGAAGCATAGAAATAGGACACCAGCTGGTGCCAAATAAAGGTAAGCTTCCAAAGGCAGCCCCAGGGGCAGCTTCTCCTTTCCCAAGCCCAGCCTCAGCAGAGAGCTCGGGGCTGTTGTTGGAGTTGCTCAGTACCCTTTCCACATGCTCTTCTCAAGTGCTTAGAAAGGATCTGTGGCTTCTACTCCCTTTTCTCTTTTTTCCTTATTGGACTGCCCTGCACATTCATTTATGAATTACATTTCTGAGTCAGCAAGTGTACAATTTGCTCTGAAATCTGAAGCCATCCCAAGATGGTCAGGCTGTTACAGAAAGCTCTGTGTCACTGACCCCACAGATCCAAGGACAATATCTAAGGCAGAGCAATTCAAATGTCTGCACTCTTATCCCCTGGGAATTTAACCCAAGTTAATATTCAGAAATGTGCTCACACTGCTCTTTCATTACTTTACAGTATTAAGAAGCAGGAAGCAGCCATAAAGTTATGAATAGGGATTGCTTGAACACATAATAACACATCTGTACAACGGACTGTCATCAACTAAGACAAAACCAACTTTAACAGGAAACTGGCATTATAATTTATTATTATTATCATTACAATGTGTTTTAGTCTCTTTTTGTTGCTATAACAGAAGACCCCACACTGGGTGATTTTTTATGGTTCCTGGGAAGCCAGGGCTGATGAATTGACCTCTGAGCAGGGCCTGCTTGCTACACCATCCCATGGGAAGGCAGGAGGGCTTGCCAGGGAGACAGAATAAGATGGGGAAAGGGGGCCGAGCTTGCCTTTCTAACCAGCCCACTCTAACCTTAACGAATCCACTTCCATGGCAACAAATCAGTGCATTTGTGAAGGCAGAACCCTCATGACCAAATCTCTTTTCATTAGGCCCCAACTCTCAAAACTTGATTGGGGGTTGAGGTTCCAAAACATCAGCTCTGATGGACACATCAAACTACAGCACCATGGAAACATTCCACGCTTTTCCAAATGCATGCTATTTATTTTATTATATATACAAATATGAGGATAACAAAAATGGTAAGAAAAAAGCAAAACATTGACGGTGGTCACCTTCGGATGGTTGTAGTAAAGATTATGGTAAACTTTATCTTATAACTTTGTGATTGGTGGGCATTTTCCTAGGTTTTTGGTGAGTAAATATAAACTTTGTAACTAAAACATGAATGAATAAATAAAACAGGCAAAGAAGAAATTATTTGCTGAGACCAGGAGCAGGGAAATTTCTTTCCTGTCACACTTCCTCAATACCATTACAGTAAATTTATTGACGTCTCAGATTTCACAGAGATGCATTTCTTTGTCCTTGTCCTGCATCTTTTGCTAAAATAAAAGTATACCTAAAGGGGAACCATTAATTTTATTAAGCATTTACCACACAGGAGGCCAATGCTTTTTAAGCCAAAACTTTTTGAAATCAATTTATTGAGTCTTGGCTCAAATACAAAATAAATGGAATGGACTGCAACAGAAAATATCTGCATTCATCCCTTGGTAAGGGAAAGTTTTATCTCATGAGGCTTTAAATCATATAGTTGCAGAGGGCCATAGGCGACAAAGGGATTTTTTGCTTTTGTTTGAGCAGTGCTGGGAGTCAAACCAGTGCCTTGTGCATGCTAGTAGTCTTACCGCCAAGCTATGTCCCCCCCCCGCCCCAATCTAATGTGCTCTTTACTGAAAGGCCTAGTCAATGCAGTTTAGAAGTCATTGCCATAGTGTGAACACCTAGCACACTTCTAAACTGTGTTTTGCTTGTGCTGGAGAAATGTGAGAGGCACTGGGTGCTTCCAGGGGATAAAGAAAGGAGAAACCTATGGGATATAATGGTAGAGAAAGAAAGACAGCAGCATCAAAGACACAGTTTGTTCTGGACTGTCCTTAGTGGTCCTTGTCTATTTGGAGACCCTGAACTTGACACACAGCCCCATTCAGCAGTTCCCCAGAGAACTGGACATTTCACCGTTCTTGCAGTTGTAGCAGATAGAGGTTTCATAGTTACTAAAATTTAGACTATTGGATCAGTGTAACTCATTGGGATTCTTAGGGTATGACTCTCTGTTGGTACCCAATGGATATATATATATATTTTGTGGTATGAAAGAAGTGTTAATCTTAATAAGCTCCTAGGAGAACATTTCATAACAACCAAATGTGCAAATACATTGATATATTTTCGAGTGGTGTGGAGAAGATTATCAGTGTTTTCACTGACTATGTCAGTTTCAAGCTTCCAAACTCTGAGAAATGAAAATTTATCCTGACTTCTTCTTCTGCACCAATTTATGGCTTTGCATCCTTTCTTTAGACATTCTCTGCTCCCACACAATCTAGAACTTCTCATCTGAGCAAAGGAACTTGGGAAAAAAATATACCAAATTGTGCATGATTTTATTGGTTAACTCTTCAGTTGATATTTACATGTGAAATAAGGCCTAATACTGGGAAGAGGGACATTTAACCAAAATGAATGAATGAAGTCTGAGACAGGAAGGCTAAGGAGAGATCTTTGATAAGTACTATATTGCACATATTTTGACTTTTATCATCTCTTGACACTCTTCCCCAAGGTAGACATCTGAGCCACAGCCAGGGAATTTGGTTCTGCTAATCACGTGCACCCAGATGATGCTCTCAGTAGGAAGAGAATAATATAAGGAGACATGTGCCACACAAAATATACTTCCTAGTGACGGTGTTTGCAGAAGCACATGGTTTCCAGGGACCTCAGAAGTAGAGTTTATGATGTCTGGTGTCCAATATCAGTGCTAGTTGGGGTGACCGTGACCAGTAGAGGAGCAAAGGAATCTTTGCTGGAATGGTTCTGCCATGGGACTTGGGACATGCTTCTGGCTGCACTGGTTATGGAACTTTTTCTGAGCATCACAGAGAGTCTGTGCCCTTCCTTATATCTGCTAATACATTTCTTGCTAAATTAGTTAGAATGGACTGTATGGTTTTCGGACAAAGAACTCCAATCGATACAGGTTCCTTTCTCCCTCCTCATTGTGTTAGGTAGATGAAGGGTGGGAAGCTACAGGATATCACTAGAGACACGGCCAGACACCTCTCCACACATGTTATCTAAAGCCCAGCTAACACAGAAAATACCTGTCATACACTTACTAAATTTTAGTTACTTTAGTAAGTGGTATTTGATTCGGGATCTTAAAGGTCAAAATGCAGAAAACATGAAGATGTGAAGCAACTTCTCCTTTGCCATTTGCTGAAATGACTACTTTTTGTTACTTGTTTCTACTAGGATGAGATTTTAGTATTGGTTTTACATTAATCAATGGATTCTGTTCCTCGGTACAGTAGATAAACATAAAATAGATAATTAGATAGAAAAAACTTTGCTTTATTCATTAGTTATTGTTCTTTAACACGACAAACAAAAGTTTAAAATAGAATGATTTGTTCCTTTTTCATGTTCATACTTGGTGTCATAAGTAATAAAAAAGCAAAATTATTGATAATTTTTAATGCAAGGCACAAATGGCTGATAGGAAGACCTTGGGGCAATGAACACCAGAATGGAAAGATGTCTTTTGGCTAATGGAAGCTTTCATTGCCTGAGTGGACCTTACTGCTATCATAGCGGCAAACACTATGTCACTGGATCAAGAATTCTATTGAACTCACACAGGCAAGAGCTATAATCAGAGGCAAGCATTCCAGTCACTAAAACATTATACAGCAAAGGCAGTTTAAAAATTCCTACTCTATATGTGTGTGTGTCTTCTCTTTTAAAGAGTCACATGTAGTATTTAGATGTTTCAACTTTGAAAGATAAAGCAAGAAATTTAGGATCGTCATTATTGCCTTCTGCTTACAATACAATTTGCTTGAACTGGAATTTAAGCAATGGCTTAAGTCTTCCAGTGTCTGATAGACTAGTGATTAATGTGTATATTAGAATCACGATCATAACAGTTTAAGTTTTTACTAGCCACTTCTACCATAGCTCTCACTAGCAAAGAATCTGAGTATTGGTGTTACTTATGAACAAAAACATCTGATTTGGCTTTAACACCTATAACACAGAATAAAAACATTACGTGTATCATGAAACTTTAGGTACATGTGAAATTAGGCTCATAATTACTTACATGAGAAGAAAAGGGAAGAGAGCATACATAGAAAACTCTGATCTAAATATATTTTGCTAGTTGAAAACACCTGTTTTCAAGGCTTTGTGCCTAGTTTCCTGGGGGGTAGATCTCATTTAAAAATTACTTTCAACAAGTTTCGTTTCTAAAACTCCTTGGAAAAGCTAAGCTGTTCTTTCTGAAGTGAGGAGCTGGAAGAAGTAAAAAAAGAGCTGATAACAAGTCTGCTAAAATGGGAACTCCGTTCAGATTCAAGAGTGGGCAGCCTCAAAGGACAAGAGTTCTAAAGTCAGACAAGTCAGACTCCGGTCCGACTCCACCATCTGGTTCCAGCATTATATAATTTCACTATTTTTGTCTCCTACTGTTAAGTGGATAAAGATATACCTTTCATCACATTATGGTTTTATTTTATTAATACATGTGTACCTGACAGAAAGTTTACGCTCATTACAGGGAGTGGCTATGTGTGCTTGACATTCTTTTTATTCCTGGTTCCCATCTTTCCCCAGCAGCCTCCTTCCCTCTCTCCAGATCTCCTTTCCCCATGTTTGTGATCGTTGTTGTTATTGTTTTATTTTTTAATTTTAAAGAGAAAAGAACAAAAACACAACAACAAAGACAAAACAACACAAAAACTATAAAAATGGCACAGAGTTTCAAAACAAGATAATAAGAAAGCAACAACAGTTGTTGTATTTCTTATTTTTACCTTCAAAGTAGTTGCTCAGATTACCAGATACAGGAATGCAAGATTGATCAATCAAGTACACATTAACTATTCCTTTCAATAAACCTATAAAAATTAGTAGTACAATTATCTTAGCGATATTGTCACATATATTTTTTTCATTTCCTTCTTTCTTTCCTTTCTCCTTTCCCTCATCCCGGTTGTTCTTTCCTGCTGAGCAGTTTCTTTCCCTTTCACAACATCTATTGTACCTCTCAGATTTTACTTACACTTTCAGGTTCTTACACTAGGGAGACAATATGGTATTTACACATGCAGGTCTGACTTATTTCACTTAGGAATATGATCTCTAGTTGCATCCATTTACTTATAAAAGCCTCGAGTTTATCTTTCTTTACAGGTGAGTAATACTCCATTGTATAAAAATACCACATCTTCTTTATCCATTCCTCAGTTGATGGGCATTTGGGTTGTTTCCAAGATTTTTCTATGACAAATTGTGCTGCTATAAACATGGGTGCACATGTATCGCTGTGGAATGATGTTTTAAATTCTTCTGGAAAAATACCCAGGAGGGGAATAGCTGGGTTAAATGGGACCTCTAATCCTAATTTTTTGAGGAATCTCCAGATGATTTCCAAAGTGGTTGCACCAGT
Source organism: Dinomys branickii (assembly GCA_004027595.1). NCBI lineage: Eukaryota > Metazoa > Chordata > Mammalia > Rodentia > Dinomyidae > Dinomys > Dinomys branickii. The sequence goes on from PVLD010000787.1 coordinate 243,694, forward strand.
CTACATTGCCACCAATAGTGAAAAAGTGTTCCTTTTTCCCCACAGCCCTACCAGCATTTGCTGCTGGTGGATTTCTTGATGGGAGCCATTCTTATTGGGGAGAGATGGAATCTCAGTGTTTTAATTTGCATCTCTTGAATGACCAAAGATATTGAACATTTTTTTCATGTATTTATTTGCCATTTGTATTTCTTCTTTGAGAAGTGCATATTCATCTCAGATGCCTATTTTTGGACTGGGTCTTTGAATTTGGAGTATCTGATTTTTAAAAATTCTTTACATGTTCTAGATATAAGTCCTTCATCTGAGGGACAGTTAGCTTAAATGTTTACCCACTATGTGGATTGCCTTTTCACTGTATTGGTGATTTCTTTTGAAGTACTAAAGCTTTTTAATAGGATGAGATTCCAGTTGTTGATTCTTTGAAGTGTTTCCCATGCAGTTTGGGTTTTGTTCATGAAGATTGTGCCTACTCCTATGTCTTCAAGATTTTGACCTACTTTCTCTTCTAGTAGAATTAGTGTCTCTGCTGTAATATTAAAATCTTTGAGACAATTTGGCTTTACTGCATGATAATAGACAAAGGTCTAGTTTTAGTGTTTCGCAAGTAGAGAGCCAGTTTTTCCAGCGCCATTTATTAAAGAGGTTCTCTTTTATCTAGTGAACTTTTTTGGCCCCTGTGTCAAAGATAAGGTAGATGAGTGTGTTTGTAGCTGAGTCCAAATCTTCTAATCCAGTCCATGGTCCTCATATCTACTTTTTTTTGCCAGTACTACCCGATTTTTATCACAATAGCTTTGTGGTATAATTTTAAGTTGGGGATTGAGATGCCTCTTGGCTTGTCTTTATTTCCAGGATTGCCTTTGCTATTCTAGGTCTCTTCTGGCTCTGGATGAATTTTAGGAGTGTTTTCTCTAGTTCTGTGAGGTATGCTAATGGTATATTGATAGGAACTGCATTAAATCTGTATAACAATTTTGGAAATATGGCCCCTCTCCTTATTTATGAGCAAGGGATATCTTTCCATTTTCTGATATTCTCGTCAATCTTCTTCTGCAGAGTACTGTAATTTTCAATATACAAATCTTTCACTTCCTTTGTTAGATTGATTCATAAATATTTCAATTTTTGATGCTATTATGAAGGGTGTGGTGTCCCTATTTTCTCTCTCAATAAGTTTGTTGTTTGTGTACAAGAATGCTATTGAGACTTCCGGGAAGATGGCGACCAGGTGAGCGGCAGAAGGAAACTCTCCCAGAGACCTATCCTTTGCGCGCAGGTGCCGGGTCTGCGGATGTGAAATTCCAACTGAACGTGTTGCTCTCCGCAGCCTGAGCATTAACGGGTCGGCTGGATAAGCCGCGGCGAGAAGGAGGCAGGTCCTGAGAGCTGGGCACCCGAGGCGATCGGCGCTGCGCTCCGGCCGTGGCTCGGCTGAGTCCGCGTACAACCAAGAGCGATTACAGCGGGAAGGACTCTCCCAGTTCCTGAACCTGAGCGGCTCGCAGGCTGCTGAAGCCAGGAATTTTTGGACACGGCAGAGCAGAGCAAACTCAGAGAACATGCTCCTCGGGCAGACTGCGCCAATCTGGGCAGCGGTCTGGGATCCTGCTCAGAGCCCTGCCCCCACTGCCGGTGCCGCGGAAACTGCGGCAGCTGCGGTCGGCGGCTCCTGCAAGAACGCCGAGGAGGCGGAGAAGCGCCAGGGAGCGCCAGGATCTCCTGCCGGCACGCATCTCAGAACGGGTGAGCCGAGTGAACACCGCAGCAGGATTTCTGAGTCGGGAATAAGCTCGAACCAGGGAGATACATCTGAGCAGCATTCCTGCCTGCACGATCCCAGGGGGAGTTGATTGGGCACCCTGCCTGGTTTTTTTTTGAGTCAGGAAGGAGGTCCGCCCAGCGAGGGACATCCAAGCAGCTCTACTGACTGCATGGTCCCTGGGACGGAAGAGCTGGCTGGGTGCCCCGACGGGATTTTTGAGTGGGGGAGGAGCTCCACACAGGGAGGAACACGTGAGCGGCCCCCTGCCTGCAAGGTCCCTGGGGCGGCGAGCTGTTTATGCGCCCCAGCCAGGTCTTGGGGTAGGGAGTGGAAGCAGAAATCTCAGCAGACAGCTTAAGGGACATTCTCCCAAAGAGAAAGAGTCATTGGAGCAGCCTCTGCAGCAGACTTTTGACTACTGAACTGCCTGGGGAATTTATAGCTCCACATTTTGGATCTGATACCCAAAAATGGGAAAACAGAGGAACAAAACACAGTCTCAAAACTCAACCCCACCCAGAACAAGTTCTGAATGCGAGGATACAGGGGAACCAGGAAGCCACATACCTGCAAGTTATGAAATGATTGCATCCAAAATGAAACAACTCCAACAGGCCATAAAAGAGCTTAAAGCAGAACTAAGCCACATACCTGCAATGACCTCTAAGACAAAAAACGAACTGAAAACAATAATGGAAGAAATGTTCTGTACACATAGAGAAGAAATAGATAAAAGACTAGAAGAAAATAGGAAACAAATGGAAATATTACAAGAGCAATTTAGGAATGAATTACCAAGAATGAAACAGGTCCAAAGAGAATGCCAGGATTTGAAAACTTACACTGAAAGCTTGCAAAACCGCTTAAATGAAACCAAAGATAGAATTTCAGAACTTGAAGACAGCATGGCAGCTTATGAGTGTGAAAGGAAGGATCTCATAATATCATCAAAGACACAAGAAAACTCAATCCAACAGCTCCAAGATGGGGCAAAACGTAACAATATTCGAGTAACAGGAGTGAGTGAAAGAGCAGGAGACCACACAAACGATATAAAAAGAATATTTGCTGAAATAATAGCAGAAAATTTCCCAAACAAGGTAAAAGATACTGCAGTTCAGTAATCGAGGCATATAGAACCCCAATGAGCCATAACCCAAAGAAAAACACACACAGACATATAATAGTAAAGATCCCAGATATCCAGCAAAAGAACACAATACTAAAAGCTGCTAGAGAAATGAAACAGATCACCTATAAAGGAAAGCCCATCAGAATCACAGCAAACTTCTCAACGGAAACCATGAAATCAAAAAGAGCCTGGAGTGAGGTATTACAGATTCTGAGACAAAACAACTTCCAACCGAGACTGATGTATCCTACAAAACTACTCCTCAAATTCAATGGAGAAATAAAATATTTCCACGACAAAGAACAACTGAAGAACTTCATGAGTGCAAAACCAGCATTGCAAACAGCACTAAAAGGTATTCTAGACAGAGAAAAAAGAAACCACAATTCCAAGAACAACAATAGAAATAACTCCCTAAACAGAACAAGCAAGTAAACAGTCAGCAAAAGAAGGAAAACAACAAGTAAATAACATGACTAGAATAAGCCAACATATAATCATGATAACCATTAATGTAAATGGCCTCAATTCAAAAGCCAAAAGGAAAACATTGGAAGAGTGCATTAAGGAACACAATCCAAGGATATGCTGTATACAGGAAACACATTTTAATCAAAAGGAAATCCACAGATTGAAAGTTAAAGGTTGGAAAACAATTCTCCATGCAACAGGTCCCCAGAAAAAAGCAGGGGTAGCTATTATGTTTGCAAACAATGTAAACTTCAAACCAAAAACAATCAAAAGAGATAAAGAAGGGCATTACATACTAGTTAGGGGAAAGCTGCAAGAGGAAGAGGTAACAATCCTAAAC